>PVIY010016087.1:0-52435 GCA_004026745.1 Myrmecophaga tridactyla | reverse complement strand
TTCATATGAGATACGTAAGAAACAAAGGGGCTAAATAACTTGACCAAAATCACAGTTTATAAGTCATTTAACTAAAATTCTAACCCAGACAGAGTGGCTCAAAAAATAAGTTGACCTGTAGGAAAAACTTTGCTTTTGAACTTTTAAATAACCTTTTATAGGAACATTTCTCTTTTGCCATCTTTCGTTTTTTCCTTCCATCCCCCTACCTTGTTCCACACAGATTTTTGGATACATCAGTAATGTCACTGGTTTTCAGGTTATTCTTAATATTTAGAGTAATACACTCATGCTGCTCAGGAATTTTTCACTGGAATCTGAAAAATCCATTCATGTAAAAGAAGATTTATTGGCTTACATTATTGTAAGTCTAAGAAAATAACAGGCAGTAGAGATCCTGGGCCTCATACTTAAGATAATGTTCATATACGTAAAAAGTGTTTTTTGGTATATTCACAAGGTAACACAACCATCACCAATATCTAATTCCAGAACATTTACATTACCCCATAAAAAAATCTTGTCCCAATCAGCAACTACTTTTCATTTCCCCTTTCCCCAGTCCGTGGCAGCCACTAATCTACTTTCTGTCTCTGTGGATATGCCTATTCTAGATATTTTATATAAATGGAATTATATGATACGTAACATATGTGTCTCGCTTTCATTTAACATGTTTTCAAGATTCATCTATGTAGCATATTTCAAAACTTTATTTTGGGTAGTGTCATCAACATGGCAACATAAGATATCCTCTGAAAAAGCCTTCCCAGAGATTTAACAAATAAAGGACAAACTCCACTTGCTTAGAACCCTAGAGGATGGCAGGACTCTACAAACACTGAACTGAAGAAACAGAAAAATATCAGGTAGAAGAATTCCATCCCACGTGCTAGTTGGTCCCCTTTCCCCTCTCTCTCACACAGTCTTGCCAACTTGGGAATTATACAAAGGTCTCACAGCCCAACTCCCTCTCACTGCAGACTGAGACTGTAGATTTTCAGCAGAGTTAGAACTCAATGCATATCCAGGCACAGAGACCTAAGTCTGCAGAGACTCAGGGCAGAACACAAGCTGCTAAGGATTACATAGAAAATCTCAGTGCAGGGCTGGGGAGAAGAGAGAGAGAAACTTCGATGCAAGGCTAGTAAGAGCTGTTGTGCCCTCACTCAATTCACTTTCAATTGGCTGAAGATTTAAGGGCAGCACAGATTTTTCTGACATGACCTACCTTTTTTAGATTGACTCCACCTAGCTTCCTGGATTAAGATACCCTAACAGAGAAGAAACTGGAGGCGGAAAAGCCTCCAAAGAAAAAAGCAGGGTGGGTTGTGGAAGGGATTAAACTGAACTGCTGTAAGGTAGAACAGGACCCAGAACTGAAAAGTGTAAGGAAAGTTGGGCACTGAGTGAGGGAGAGAATTTAAATAAATCATAAGAGCTTGGGAAAAAGATTTGCACAAAAACAAGTGGAACAGCTCAGGGCTCCTGGAGAAGGAACAGAGGAAAAGGACACTCTCTCCTGGAAGGGAAACAGTCACACAAACAGTGCGGTCTTAAAAATTGTACCACATAGCCAGGGTAAGAAGCAGATGAAGAAGAGCTGAGAAGATCTGAATAGTTAAACATAGGCTATTCTAAAGGGCTAGAATAGTTAGACCATGCATCAAAGAAGACCCTTAACACATAGCCAGTCAACAATAAAACTCCAGACAAGAGGGAAAAACAGATCTTCAGAACTAACTCATCAAGATGTTCAGATGCCTAGACATCAACAAAAATTTATAAGGCATGCTAAGAAACAGGAGAACATTGCTCAGCACAGGGAACAAATTAAAACTTCAGGGAAGACTCAGAAGTCGGAACAACTAATCAAAGAGTTCAAACAAATCTCCTAAATCAATTCAAGGAGATGAAGGAAAATATTCATAAAGAGATAATGTTTCATAAGAAAACAATGGATGAAGGGGTGCAAGCAAATGTAGTTCAGTGGTAGAATTCTTGCCTGCCATGCCAGAGACCGGGTTCGATTCCCGGTTCATGCATTTCCCCCTCACAAAAAAAAACAAAACAAACTAACTAAAGCCAAACAAACAAAAAACCAACAAATGGTGCTGCAATAATGGGATACTCACATGGAAAAAGAATAAAATGTGACACCTGCCATATAGCATACCAAAATAAAAAAAAATGAAGAAGAAGACAATGAATGAGTGTAAAGAAGAATTTGAAACTATAAAATGAAACAATGTAGAATAAGGTTAAAGAATGTGGAATGGTTGCTTAATATGTGCAGAATGTTTAATTTGGTTGAAAAACTTTTGGAAAAGGACAGAGGTGATGGTAGTATGCTGTTGTGAGAATAATTAACAGTGCTGAATGATGTATGAGTGGGGTGTAAAGGGGGAAGTTTAGAGTCATGTATGTCACCAGAAAGAAAATTGGAAGTTAGAACATAGGAGTGTATAACACAGTGAATCTTGTGGTGGATGATGCCTGTGATTAAGTGTACAAATATAAAAAAAGTTCTTTCATGAACTAGAGCAAATTTATGACACTATTAGATGGAATTAATAATAGTGGGGTGTCATGGTCAGGTCCGTGTATCAGCTTGGCCAGGTGGTCGTGCCCGGTTTTCTGGTTGGGCAAGCACTGGCCTGTTGCCATGAGGACATTTCATGCATTTATATTGTGATCATGTTGGCTGCATCCACAGCTGATTGCATTTGTAATCAGCTAAGGGGAGTGTCTTCCGCAGTGAGTGACACTTAATCTAATTAGCAGAAGGCTTTTAAGGAGGATTCAGAAGAGAGTCTTCCTGCTTCAGCCAGCCAGCCTCTCGTGAGAATTCATTGAGTACCCTAATTGGAGCTGCCAGCTTGTGGCTGAAAAGCACATGAAAAGATGCCCAGCATCACTGGCTATGAAAGAAATGCAAATTAAACCCACAATGAGGTATCATTCTTTACCCACTAGAATGGCTACTAGTAAAGAAACTTGTAATTAAAAAATTACAGGTGTTAGAGAGGACTTGGAGAAATAGAAACATAAGTTCATTCATTGCTGGTAGGAATATAAACTGGTGTAGCCACTGTGGAAAACAGTTTGGCAGTTCCTCAGGAAAGTAAATAGAGGATTACTTTATGATGGGCAATCCTGCTTTTAGGATTGCTTAGGTTTAACTTTTTGAAGACCTGCCAAACTGTTTCCCATGACCATGTAGGCAGCTTCTAATTTCTCCAGTTCCTTGCAAACAATTGTTATTGTCTGTTTTTTTGAAATGGCATCTCGTTGTGGGTTTAATTTGCATTTCCCTGATGGCTAGAAGAATTGAAAGCAGGGACTCAGACATGCACACTGATGTTCATAATGGCATTATTCACAGTTGCCAAAAGATGTTAACAACCCAAATGCCCATCAACAGATGAATGGATAAACAAAATGTGTTATACATATAAGATGGGATATTATGCAGCTGTAAGAAGGAATTTGACATGTGACAGCATGGCTGAACCTTGGAACGTTATGCTGAATAAAATAAGCCAGTCACAGAAGGACAAATATTGTATGATTTCACTGATATGAACTAATTATAATAAGTAAACTCATAGAGTTAGAATCTAGAAAATAGGTTACCAGAGATAGGTTGGGATGAATGGGAGCTGATGTTTAATTTGTACAGAATTTCTATATAGGTTGATTGTAAAGGTTTGGAAAACGATAATGGTGATCATAACATAGTATTGTGAGTGTAATTAACAGTGCTGAATTATTTGAATGTGGTTGAAAGGGGAAATTTGAGATCGTGTATGTTACTAGAAAGAAAGAAGATAAAACATGGGACTGTATAATACAGTGAACCCTGTTATGGATGATGTTTTTTCATGATTTATAACAAATGTACAACACTAGTACAAGGTGTTCGTAATTGGATGGTATGTAGGAAAAAATGCCCTTAATGCAAATATGAAAAAGAAAAAAAAACAAAAAACTTCATTTTATGCATGAATAAAATTTGTGTACTAGTTCTTTGATGGACATTTGGATTGTTTCCACTTTTTGGCTATTATGAATAATGTTGCTATGTATATTCATGCAAAGTTTTTCTGTGACCATAATTTTTAGTTTTTTTTTCTTCAACAACAGTTCTTTATTGCATTAAAAACTATCCCTGCCAACCCAACAGTATAATCAATCACACATTCATGTATCCAAAAGAACAAAACATTAACAGGAAAGTAGTATAAAAACACCATCAAGTTATACAAGTCTCCTGACACATTTAAGCAATCCATGCACATTTTTGTTCATGGCATTGATGGATATTGTGATCACCAGACCAACAGTATATTTATACTGTTCATCAGATCCATGGCTCTATACAACCCCATTCAATCATATTCACCTTCATTATGGCAATATTACTTATAAACCTACTAATGAACGACTGTCACTTCTATCCATTCTCATATATTTAATTTCAACCTCATTAGCTAGCCGTTCACCTTTCTCTAGTTTCTCTCTATCCATAGGTTCCCTGTATTCTATATTATAAGACTGAGTTTACCTTTGCCAGGATCATGTTAGCGAAGTCACAGTATCTATCCTTTTGTGTCTGACTTATTTCACTCAGCATTATGTCCTCAGGGTTTATCCATGTTGTCATAAGCTTCATGACCTCATTTTGTCATACTGCTGCATAATATTCCATTGTGGTATATATATATATATATATATACACACACACACACACACAAAATATATATTTTTTGTTTATCCACTCCTCTGTTCATGCACACTTGGATTGTTTCTATCTTTTGGCAATTGTGAATAATGCCACTTTGAACATCAGTGTTCAAATGTCTGTTCATGTCACTGCTTTCAGCTCATAGTGGTATTGCTTGATCATAGGGCAACTCAATATTTAGTTTTCTGAGGAACCGCCAAACTGTCTTCCATAGCGTTTATACCATTATACATTCCCATCAGCAGTGAATAAAAGTTCCAATTTCTCTACATCCTCTCCAACATTTGTAGTTTTCTGTTTGTTTAATAGCAGCCATTCTTATAGGTGTGAGACGATATCTCATTATAGTTTTGATTTGCACTTATAGCTAATGAAGAGGAACATCTCGTGTTTTTTCTAACCATCTGTACTTGCTTTTCAAAAAAATGTCTATTTGTATCTTTTGCCCAATTTATAATTGGTTGTTTGTTCTTTTGTTGCTGAGTGGTATAATATCTTTATGTATACTGGATATAAAATCTTTATCCACTATGTGATTTCCAAATATTTTCTTCCGTTAAGTTGGCTGAGTTCACCCTTTTGGTAAAGTCCTTTGAGGCACAGAAGCATTTGATTTTGAGGAGTTCCCATTTATCTATTGTTTTTATTTCTTTGCTTATGCTTTGCTTATGCTTTGGGGGTAAAGTTTAAGAAGCTACCTCCTATTACTGGGTCTTGAAGATGTTTCCCTATATTTTCTTCTAAGATTTTTTGGTACTGGCTCTTATAGCTTGATCTTTGATCGACTTTGAGTTAATTTTTGTATAGAGTGTAAGCTAAAAGTATAGCTACTCCTGTTTTCTTTTGGTTTCAGCTTGCATGGAATATTTTTCCCATCCTTTTACTTTCAACCTATCTGTATCCTTGGGTCTAAGATGAGTCTCTTCTAAACAGGAAATAGACAAATCATGTTTTGTAACTCATTCTGCCAAGCTGTATCTTTTAATTGGTGACTTTAGCTGTATCTTTTAATTGGTGACTTTAGTCTGTTAAAATTCAAAGTTATGCTCTAAAGGCAGTTCTTGAATCTACCATCTTATCCTTTGGTTTTTATTTGGCATATTTATGTATTCTTTTCTCTCTCTCTCATTTTATCATTTAAGTTACCCTTACTGATACTCTTCAATTCTGTGCCATCCTTCAGACCTGTCTTTTTTTTTTTTTTTCAGCAGGCAGGACTCCCTTTAGTATTTCTCATAGGGCAGGTCTCTTATTAACAAATTCTCTTACATTTGTTTGTCTGTGAAAATTTTAATCCCTTCTCACTTTTGAAGGCCAACTTTGCTGGATAATGAATTCTTGGTTGGAAGTCTTTCTCTCTTCAAAATCTTAAATATCACACCACTACCTTCTCACCTCCATGGTGCCTGTTGAATAGTCTGAACTTAATCTTATGTGGCTTCCCTTCTATGTGGTAAATCGCTCTTCTCTTGCTGCTTTCAGGATCTCTTCAACATTTGACAGTCTGATTAGTGTTTCTCAGAGTGGGTCTATTTGGATTTATTCTATTTGAAGTTCATTGGGGTTCTTTGATTTGTATATTTATGTCTTTTATAAGGATTGGGAAGTTTTCCCCTATTATCTCCTCAACAATCTTCCTAGCTCTTTACTCTTCTCTCTTCCTCTGGGACACCAATGAGTCTTATATTTGTACACTTCATGTTGTCCATCATTTCCCTGAAATCTAATTCAAAATTTTCCATCTTTTTTGCCATTTGGCCTTTTGTGTATTCAGATTCAATTGTCCTTTCCTCTAGTTTGTTTATTCTTTTTTGTCTCTTCAAATCTGCTGTTTTGTATCACTAGTATGTTTTTAATTTGATCTGCAGTATCTTTTATCTCTATGATATCTTCTATTTGACTGTTTATTATTTCAAATTCTTCTTTATCCTTTTCTAGTGCCTTCTTTTTTTCATTTTTATTGACAAAACAAAACAGTATACAAACACAAACATTCTTAACATATGAACATTCCATACTTGGTTTACTATCAGTGGCTCACAGTATCATCACATAGTTGTATATTCATCACCATGACCATTCTTAGAACATCTGCATTACTATAGAAGAAGAAATAAAAAGAAAAAAAAATTCATACATACCATACTCCTTACCTCTCCCTCTCATTGACCACTAGTATTTCCCTCTACCCAATATATTTTAACCTTTGTTCCCTCTATTTTTTTCCTATACCCCTTACCACTCCCTTTCATTGATCACTATTATTTCAATCTACTCAATTTATTTTAACATTTGTTCCCCCCTTTTATTTACTTATTTTTTATCCATCTTTTTTACTCATCTGTCCATACCATAGGTAAAAGGAGCATCAAACACAAGGTTTTCATAATCACATAGTCACATTGTGACGGAATGGATTAAGAAACATAATCCAGCTATATGCTGCTTACAAGAGACTCATCTTAGACACAAGGAGACAAAAAGATTGAAAGTAAAAGGATGGAAAAAGATTTTCCATGCAGTCTCCAGTATTTGAGAGCAGCTAGAAGTAAAAACCTAAAATTGTGGAATTGTAACCCATGTCAAACTGAAATATGTTCCACAACTAATTGTGGTGCTGTGCTTTGAAATGTATAGCTTTTTTTGTATATATGTTATTTTTCACACAAAAAAGTTTATTGTGATTATAAAAGAACATTCTGGAGCAGCTGGAAGGAAAAATATGAGAGGATCATATGGTAGCCCATGACAAACTCTGGGATCTGTCCTGTAACTACTTATTGAAGAGTGCCTTGAAAACTATTGCTTTTTTACTTCTTTGCTGTGTAGTATGTTATACTATGCGATAAAAAAGTTAAAAAAAAGGCAGAATTGTTGAAGAAAATACTGTCTTTATAGTGAAAACACTGAGTGTTCAGGAATTAAACTACCAAGACCAAATACAACAACTCGTCGAATGGAAATAAAGCATGACACAACTGAACATTATTTACAAGAGACTCACTTTAGACACAAAGACATAAATAGAGTCAAACTGAAAGGATGGTAAAAATTTACCATGTGTGCTGGTTTGAAAGTACTATGCACCCAACAAAAGCCATATATTTTACTTTTCTGTATTGACAACTCAAAATTACCCCTTTTAACCACTTTCAGATATACATATAACTGATATTATTATTCACAATAACGTAGAAAGTTTTTAGTAATACTTTATACAGTAACAGTAACAAACTGTGATTAAGAATAAAACTGTCAGTACATCTTGGATTTCTGGAAGAGATGATCCTGTATAAAGAATATTAATGATGCCATAGAAATACTAGTTAATGTCTTAAATTACCCTTACAGAATATTTAATGGATCAGTATTTTCCTCTCAAGTTAAATATTGTATAATTAAGATTTGTTTTTATCTCCACCATAATAGGTGGAGACTTAAATTCCCCACTTTTATCAAAGAACAGAACACCTAGCAGAGGATCAGCAAAGAAACAAAGAATTTGAATAATACAATAAGTGAAGTAGACTTAACAGACATTTATAGAACATTACACTCCACAACAGCAGGATACATCTTTTCTTAAGTGCTCATGGATCATTCTCAAGGATAGATCATATGTTGGGTCACAAAGCAAGTCTCAATAAATTCAAAAGGACTGAAATCATACAAAACACTTTCTCAGATCATGAAGGGATGGAGTAAAATATTAATCACCATCTATTTTCAACACCCTGCAGTAATGACAGTCCTTTGTTCTTCCTTATGCAAAAATATTTTTAAAATTTGTACATTTAGTCACTATCATTATACACTCTAGGCATTCCTAGATTATATCATCTCAATCTTTATCGTCTATCTTTCTGATTTCATTTGTGCCCCCAGCTCTCCTCCCTCTATCATTCTCACATTCAGCTTCATTCAGTGTTTTAACATAATTGTATTACCATTAGGTAGAATTGTGCTGTCCATTTCTGAGTTTTTATTTTCAGTCCTGTTGCACAGTCTGTATCCCTTCAGCTCCAATTACCCAATATCTTACCCTATTTCTATCTCCTGATGGTCTCTGTTACCAATGAAATATTCCAAGTTTATTCACTAATGTCAGTTCATATCAGTGAGACCATACAGTATTTGTCCTTTTGTTTCTGGCTAAACTCAGCATAATGTCCTTAAGGTCCATCCATGTTATTACATACTTCATAACTTTATTCTGTCTTACAGCTGCATAAATATTCCATCGTATGTATATACCACAGCTTGTTTAGCCAGTCATCTGTTGATGGACATTTTGGCTGTTTCCATCTCTTTGCAATTGTAAATAATGCTGCTATAACCATTGGTGTGCAGATGTCCATTTGTGTCCTTCCCCTCATGTCCTCTGAGTAGATACCTAGCAATGGTATTGCTGGGTCATTTGGCAATTCTATATTTAGCTTTTTGAAGAACTGCCAAACTGCCTTCCACAGCTGTTGTACTATTTGACATTCCCACCATCAGTTTATAACTGTGCCTCTTTCTCCACATCCTCTCCAGCACTTGTCATTTTCTGTTTTATTGATAATGGCCATTCTGTTGGGTGTGAGGTGATATCTCATTGTGGTTTTGACTTGCATTTCTCTAACGGCCAGGAAAGTTGAGCATCTCTTCATGTGCCTTTTGGCCATTTGTATTTCTTCTTCAGAGAAGTATCTGTTCAACTCTTTTGCCCATTTTGTAATTGGATTGGCTATCTTTTTGTTGTTGAGTTGAACAATCTCTTTATAGATTCTGGATGATAGACCTTTAGCTGATATGTCATTTCCAAATATTGTCTCCCATTGTGTAGGCTGTCTTTTTACTTTCTTGATGAAGTTCTTTGATGCGCGAAAGTGTTTAATTTTGAGAAGTTCCCCTTTCTTTCTTTCTTTCTTCAATGCTCTTGCTTTAGGTGTAAGGTCTATAAAACCGCCTCAAGTATAAGATTTATAAGATATTTCCCTACGTTTTCTTCTAACAGTTTTGTGGTCTTAGATCTTATGTTTAGTTCTTTGATCTATTTTGAATTGACTTTTGTATAGGGTATGAGATATGGGTCCTCTTTCATTCTTTTGCATATGGATATCCAGTTCTCTAGGCACGGTTTATTGAAGAGACCGTTCTGTTCCAGGTGAGTTGGCTTGACTGCCTTATCAAAGATCAATTATCATAGATGACAGGGTCTATATCTGAACATTCTGTTCGATTCCATTGGTCAATATATCTATCTTTATGTCAGTACCATGCTGTTTTGACCACTATAGCTTCATAATATGCCTTAAAGTCAGGTAGCGTGAGACCTCCGACTACATTTTTTTTTCTCAGGATACTTTTAGCTATTCGGGGCACCCTGCCCTTCCAGATAAATTTGCTTATTGTTTTTTCTATTTCTGAAAAGTAAGTTGTTGGGATTTTAATTGGTATTGCATTGAATCTGTAAATCAATTTAGGTAGAATTGACATCTTAACTATATTTAGTCTTCCAATCCATGAACACAGTATGCCCTTCCTTCTATGTAGGTCTTCTGTGATTTCTTTTAACAATTTTTGTAGTTTTCTTTGTATAGGTCTTTTGTCTCTTTAGTTAAATTATTCCTAAATATTTTATTCTTTTGGTTGCAGTTGTAAATGGAATTTGTTTCTTGATTTCCCCCTCAGATTGTTCATTACTAATGTATAGAAACACTACGGATTTTTGAGTGTTGATCTTGTAACCTGCCACTTTGCTGTACTCATTTACTAGCTCTAGTAGTTTTGCTGTGGATTTTTCGGGGTTTTCGACATATAGTATCATATCATCTGCAAACAGTGATAGTTTTACTTCTTCCTTTACAATTTTGATGCCTTGTATTTCTTTTTCTTGTCTAATTGCTCTGGCTAGAACTTCCAACACAATGTTAAATAAAAGTGGTGATAGTGGACATTCTTGTCTTGTTCCTGATCTTAGGGAAAATTTTCAGTTTTTCCCCATTGAGGACGATATTAGCTGTGGGTTTTTCATTTATTCCCTTTATCATGTTGAGGAAGTTCCCTTCTCTTCCTATCCTTTGAAGTGTTTTCAACAGGAAATGATGTTGAATTTTGTCAAATGCCTTTTCTGCATCATTTGAGATGGTCATGTGGTTTTTCTGCTTTGATTTGTTGATATGGTGTGTTACGTTAATTGCTTTTCTTATGGTGAACCATCCTTGCGTACCTGGGATGAATCCTACTTGGTCATGATGTATAATTCTTTTAATGTGTTGCTGGATTCGATTTGCTAGAATTTTGTTGAGGATTTTTGCATCTATATTCATTAGAGAGATTGGTGTGTAGTTTTCTTTTTTTGCAATATCTTTGTCTGGCATTGGTAAGAGGGTGATGTTGGCTTCGTAGAATGAGTTAGGTAGCTTTCCCTCCTCTTCAAAGTTTTTTTGAAGAGTTTGAGCAGGATTGGTACTAATTCTTTCTGGAATGTTTGGTAGAATTCACATGTGAAGCCATCTGGTCCTGTACTTTTCTTTTTGGGGAGATTCTTAATGACTGATTCAATTTCTTTACCTGTGATTGGTTTGTTGAGGTCGTGTATTTCTTCTCAAGTCAAGTTGGTTGTTCATGCCTTTCTAGAAAGTTCTCCATTTCATTTACATTGCTGTATTTATTAGCATAAAGGTGTTCATAGTATCCTGTCATTTCTTCCTTTATTTCTCTGGGGTCAGTAGTTATGTCTCCTCTTCCATTTCTGATCTTATTTGCATCCTCTCTCTTCTTCTTTTTGGTAACCTCGCTAAGGGTCCATCAATCTTACTGATTTTCTCATAAAACCAGCTTCTGGTTTTATTGATTTTCTCAGTTGTTTTCATGTTCTCAAATTTATTTATTTCTGCTCTAATCTTCATTATTTCTTTCTTTTTGATTGCTTTGGGGTTAGTTTGCTGTTCTTTCTCTACTTCTTCCAAGTGGACAGTTAATTCCTCAATTTTTGCCCTTTATTCTTTTTTGATGTGGCATTTAGGGCAATAAATTTCCCTCTTAACACTGCCTTTGCTGTGTCCCATAAGTTTTGATATGTTGTGATTTCATTTTCATTTGCCTCAAGATATTTACTGATTTCTCTTGTAATTTCTTCCTTGACCCACTGGTTGTTTTAGAGTGTGTTGTTGACCCTCCATTGAATTTTCTGGCACTCTGCCTATTATTGATTTCCAACCTCGTTCCTTTATAATCTAAGAGAGTGTTTTGTATGATTTCAATCTTTTTAAATTTATTGAGACTTGTTTTGTGACCCAGTATATGGTCTATCCTTGAGAATGATCCATGAGCACTTGAGAAAAAGGTCTATCCTGCTGTTGTGGGATGTAATGTTCTATAAATGTCTGTTAAGTCTAGCTCATTTATTGTATTATTCAAATTCTCTGTTTCTTTATTGAGGTGTAAAGAAACAGAGGTGTCTAGATGTTCTGTCCATTGATGAGAGTGGTGAATTGAAGTCTCCAACTATTATGGTTGATGTGTCTATTTCTCTTTTCAGTGTTTGCCGCATGTATTTTGGAGCATTCTGATTCAGTACATGAATATTTATGATTGTTATGTCTCCATGCTGAATTTTTCCTTTTATTAATACATAGTATCCTTCTTTCTCTCTTTTAACTGTTTTACATTTGAAGTCTATTTGTTGGATATTAGTATAGCTACTCCTGCTCTTTTCTGAATGTTATTTGCATGAAATATCTTTTCCCAACCTTTTACTTTCAACCTATGTTTGTCCTTGGGTCTAAGTTGTGTTTCCTGTAGACAGCATATAGGTGGGTCCTGTTTTTTAATCCATTCTGCCAGTCTATGTCTTTTGATTGGTGAGTGTAATCCATTAACATTTAGTGTTATTACTGGACGGGTAGTACTTTCTTCTACCATTTTGCCTTTTGGATTTTATATGTCATATCTAATTTTTCTTCTTTTTACTTTTACTCATAGTCTTCCTTTCTACACTCTTCTCCACACCTCTCTCTTCTGTCTTTTCGTATCTGCCTCTAGTGCTCCCTTTAGTATTTCTTGCAGAGCCGGTCTCTTGGTCACAAATTCTCTTAGTGATTTTTTATTCTAAAAATGTTTTAATTTCTCCCTCATTTTTGAAGGACAGTGTTGCTGGATATAGAATTCTTGGTTGGCAGTTTTCTCTTTTAGTAATTTAAATATATCATCCCACTGTCTTCTCACCTCCATGGATTCTGCTGAGAAATCTATGCATAGTCTTATTGGATTTTGCTTGTATGTGGTGGATTATTTTTCTCTTGCTGCTTTCAAGATTCTCTCTTTCTCTTTGACCCCTGACATTCTGATTAGTAAGTGTCTTGGAGTACGTCTATTTGGATCCATTCTCTTTGGGGTACGCTGCACTTCTTGGATCTGTAATTTTAAGTCTTTCATAATAGTTGGTAAATTTTCAGTGATAATTTCCTCCATTAGTTTTTCTCCTCCTTTTCCCTTCTTTTCTCCTTCTGGGACACCCACAACATGTATATTCATATGCTTTATATTGTCATTCAATTCCCTGAGTCCCTGCTCATATTTTTCCATTTTTTCCCCTATATTTTCTTTTTCTTTTCGGATATAGGTCTTCCGTCCTTCAGTTCACTAATCCTATCTTCTGCCTCTCGAATCTAACATTGTAGGTTTCCATTGTTTTTTCATCTCTTCTGCTGTGCCTTTCATTCTCATAAGTTCTGTGATTTGTTTTTTCAGACTTCCAATTCCTTCTTTTTGTTCACTCCTTGCCTTCTTTATATCCTCCCTCAATTCATTGATTTGGTTTTTGTTGAGGTTTTCCATGTTGGTTCGCATATTCTTAATTAATTGTTTCAACTCCTGTATCTCATTTGAATTGTTGGTTAGTTCCTTTGAGTGGGCCATATCTTCATTTTTCCTAGTGTGATTTGTTGTTTTTTGCTGGTGCATAGACATTTAATTACCTTAATTAGTTTATTCTGGAGATTGCTTTCACTTTTTTTAACCTAGGTTTTTCTTGCTGGATGAATTTGTTGTCTATCTGTTCTTTGACATTCAGTTCATCTTTTTCTAGAGACTAGCATAGGTTTTGTTTAACAGAGGAGAATTTTTCAGTTCTTATTTTCTTGTTTCTTGCCCTGCCTATATGGTGCCTTTCCCCCCCCACTCTTAGGTGGGTCTGCTTAGGTATTACAGACCCCAGCCAGATTTTCCCAGACCAAACTGGCCTCCTATCAGGAGGAAAGAGTCACCTGCATCAGTTTTTCCTGAGGGTGAGACCCAGTAGGTTGAAAGACTTTCCTGTGAAGTCTCTGGGCTCTGTTTTTCTTATCCTGCCAAGTATATGGTGCTTGTCTGCCTGCAGGTCCCACCTGCATAAGATGATGCGGTACTTTTAACTTTGGCAGACTCTCCCTGCTGGGGTTGTGGTGGAGGCAGAGGAGAGGTTGTAGGCTGGTTTTAATGGCTTCAAATTACCAAGCCCTGGTGTCTGAATTCCTTAAGGGAGGGATTCCACCTGAGTTGGGCTTCACTCCTCCGCTGGGGAAGGCACAGGCTCCAGACAAGCCCTCAAATGAGCTTGTTTCTGCCTATGCCTGGTGCACTTGCAGCCTGAGAAGTACTGCTGCTGTATCCAAAGGCAGTCAAGCCTTTGTAGAAACAGAGCCACAAAAACCTCTGTTTCTTTTTTTTTTCTTTTTCTGTCAGCTGTGCCCCCTTGGGGCCAGGGCAAAAATGAGTGCCCTCCACTTTGACCAGGTTCACCTGTGCTGGGGCCTATTTTTAGTAGTCAGAATTTGTTAATTAATTCCCCAGTTGGCATTTGGTTGTGCTCAGCCCCTGCTGCTGGTAAAGTCTCTTTCCTTTCCCCTCTGGGAAGTGGCCTGTGGGGGAGGGGCGCCGGCTGCCAGGCCTTGGGGAACTCATGGTTCTGGGGAGGCTCGCAGCTGGTCCAATGGGTCCAAACTAGGGTACACTGTGTGTCTGGTCACAGATGTGGCCCCAGGAGCTGTTCTGTACTGTTTCTGGTTATTTAGTAGCTATTCTGGAGGACGAACTAAATTGCGTACATTGCTAAGCTGCCATCTTGGCCCGGAACTCTCAATTTTAGGTTTTTACTTTTAGCTGCTTTAAAATACTGGAGACTAAAAGAGATGTCAACTTAATGATTCAGCCTTGGTGTTCATTTGTTAAGTCGTATCTTCTATGTATAATTCTACCATCACCTTTGATCTTTCCATACCTCTTATTTGGGTTGTTTGGGGTATGGCAGTTCTAAATTTTTGATATTGGAAGGGTCTGTCACTAATATGGGTTAGGGAGATGAAACTGTTTGATGTGCTGGAGAGGCTCGGCTAGGTTTCAGGACTTATCTGGACCAGCAACCCCTCTGGAGGTTGTAGGTCTCTGGCAAGTTACTCTAGTGCCTGGAACCTCTGTGGAATCTTATAAATTGCCCTAGGTGTTCTTTAGGATTGGCTGGAATGGTCCTGGTTGGGGCTTGGCAGTTTATGAAAGGTAGGAAGGTCTACTGAAGCTTGTGTAAATGCAACCTCCAGAGTAGCCTCTCAACCCTATTTGAACTCTCTCTATCACTGATACTTTATTAATTACACTTCTTTTCCCCCATTTGGTCAGGATGTAATTGTTGATCCAATGGCCAGGTTCATCCCTTGGAGCCCTCTTCCGTGTCGCCAGGGAGACTTTCACCCCTGGTGTCATGTCCCATGTAGGGGGGAGAGCAATGATTTCACTTGCAGAGTTGGGCTTAGAGAGACTGAGGCCGCATCTGAGCAACAACAGAGGTCCTCCAGAAGTAACTCTTAGGCATGCTTAGAGGTAGTATAAGCTTCTATGCTACTACATAAGCTTCACAAGAGTAAGCCTCATGGTCAAGGGCATGGCCTATTGATTTGGGTGTCCCTAAAGTTTGACACAGTATCAGGGGGTTCCCTGATGGTAAGGTTTGATAGTTCCATAGTCTTTCTCCCCTCCCTCAGGGGACTTTGCCAGTACTTTTTGATTATGTGCTTAATATACTCTATGATATTTCCAGGCATTACAATAATCTATACAGGATTAAAGGATCTCTTTCTCATTCTGTGCTCCCTGTGTTTCAGTTGTTCAAATGAGCTATACAGATAGGTTGAATTAGATCATGCAGTACAGAAAATTTCAGTTCCAGATCAAATGAACCTTTCTTCCATTTGTCTCTAAGAGTAGGTGTGGTTCTAAAATAATAAACACTGTCTTCCTTACCCCTATGTTCTGAATTACTTTAACCCCAACCTGTTTGGCTTCATTCTTATCTCTAAATATATATATAACAGCCTGTCAAAATCTGGAAATAATAATCACCACTCCAGACTTACTGTGTCTGTTCTAAAAGAACACAATCTAGGTCCCTGTTTTCTTATAAGCATTTTCTAAAGGTGGCCATACCATTATTGTTTTTTTGTTTCTGGCTTATTTTGTCTCACCAAATATCGCACATATTCATTCACATCATTGCATGCCTCACAACAGTGTTCCTTTTTGTAGCAGCACAGCCTTCATTCATAAGTATACACCATCGTTTGCCATTCCAATTCTCCATCATTGCATCCTTCAGCCACCTGCATTCATTGGGCATCATGTAGAGGGCCCAAAGTCCACAGTCCACGTTGATTTGATTTTTGATGAGATTTTCCATATCTGTTTGAATATCCTGAATTAATTGTTTCAACTCTGTATCTCATTCAAATTTTGGAGTTGTTCCTTTGTCTGGGCCATACTTTCAATTTTCCTGGTATGATTCATTATTTATTGTTGCCATCTAGGCATTTGATTTCATTACTTAGTTTATTCTGGAGATTGTTTTCACTCTTGTACCTAGGATTTTCTTTCTGGATGGCTTTGTTGTCTGTCTGTTCTTTGACATTCATTTCAGCTTATTGTAGACCTCTGGCAGAGGTTTTGTTTAACAGATCAGAATTTTTCAGTTCTTGTTTTCTTGTTTCTTGCCCTGCCTGTAGGGTGCCGCCTTTTTATTTATTTTTTCCTTATGTGGGTCTAGTTAGGTATTATAGACCCCAGTCAGATTTTCCCAGACCAGACTGGCCTCCTTTCAGGAGGAAAGAGTCACCTGCATCAGTTTTCCCTTAGGATGAGACCCGGCAGGTTGACAGACTTTCCTATGAAGCCTCTATACTGTGTGCTGTGCCTGTCCTGCGAGTATATGTGCTTGTCTGCCTGCGGGTCCCACCAGCATAAAGTGATACAGAACCTTTAACTTCAGCAGACTGTCCCTGCTGGGGACATGGTTGAGACAGAGGAGAGGTTGTATGCTGGCTTTAATTGCTTCAGTTTTCCAGTCCCTGGGATCTGAATTCCTTCAAGGAGGTATTCCACCTGAGTTGGATCCCACCCCTCCCCTGGGGAAGGCACAGTCTCCAGGGATTTACCTCCTTTCACCTGACCAGCCTCTTTGTCTCAGCATGGAATCAGCGTAGAATGAGCTTGTGGGCCCGATGGGTCTTGGAATGACCTTGGGCCGTGGGACTGAATATTTCAACTGCCCTTGCCTTTACCCATCCCAGAAATGCCTAGTGGTCTGGTGTGACTTGGCTCATTTCCTCTGCCACACCACTCTGCCTGTCATTCCTGAGGGCTCCAGGTTTCTGTGGGGAAAGGAAAGAAGGAACAGGACCCAATGATTCTTTTTCACCTGCCAATTGTCAGTTGGTTCCACTTTGTGTCTCCCCCTCCTCCCAAAAGGGTAAGACCCCCAGTCTCTGCCAAAAATCCACAGCAGTCTGTCTTGGGTATTAGGGGCAGGCACTGTGCACTGGCTGAAAAGCCTGAATACAGGCAAACTGAGTCTGCTGCCTTTTGAGTTCCCCACAGGAGCTCCTGACTGCTGAGCTGAGAGGGAAGATCTCCCAGGCTAGCTGTGGAGGGTGGTCCTGCCACTTCAGAACCTGTTTCCTGCATGCTGCCCCTTACCCCAGGTGGAGTTATGACTGAGTATACTCATCTCATTATCTTTATCCCAATTTCTCCACTTTTTCCTGGAAGACCTCCCTATATAGTGTAGAAGACCCTCTGATCACTTGCACCCTGGAACTGCTGTCCTGGTTTTACATGAGCAGGCTCCAGGAATCGATCCAGGGTCTCTGGCATGATAGACAAGAATTCTGCCACTGAGCCACCATTGTACCATCCCCTGCTTTTGTTTTTGCATATACACCTAGATGTAGGATTGCTGAATCATGTGGCAATTCTATGCTTAAAGTTTTGAGGAACCTCCCTGTTTTCTAAAGTGGCTGCACCATTTTGTATTGCTACCAACAATGTATGAGAGTTCCTATTTTTCTGCATCTACAACATTATTTATTATTTTCCGTTTAAAAAATATTATCCATCCCACAGGGTGTAAGGTAGTATCTCATTGTGGTTTTGATTTTCATTTCCCTCATGACCAATGATGTTGAGTTTCTTTTCATTTGCTCATTGGCCATTTGTATATCTTCTTTGAAGAAATATTTATTTGCTTTATTTTTGTTGTTAAGTTATGGGATTTCTTTAAATTTTCTACATATTAAACCCTTGTCAGATATGTTATGTGTTTGCAAGCTGCTGGAATACGATATACCAGAACTAGAAGGGCTTTTGAAAAAGGGAATTTAATAAGTTACAACTTTATAGTTCTAAGCCTATAAAAATGTCCAAACTAAGGCATCCAGGGAAAGAAGCCTTAATTCAAGGAAATTCTGTGGGTCAGGAACACTTCTGTCAGCTGGGAAGTCATGTGGCTGGTATCTGCTGGTTCCTTGGCCCCTGGGCTCTGTTGGTTTCAGTCTCTGTTCCTGTGAGTGTTCCTCACTTTGCTTCTCCAGTTTTAGCCTTCATCTCTTGGCTTCCCTTGTCACTCTCCAGTTCTGGCTGGCTTAACACCTCATGGTGACATCTGCTGGCCTCCAAGCATCTCCAAACATCTGTGTCTCTGTTCTTCAAGTGTCAGCAACTGTGTCAGCCCTGGGCTCTGTTGGCTCTGAGCTCTCTCCAAACTGTTTTCTCTTTTAAAGTACTCCAGTAAACTAATCAAGACCCACCTGGAATGGGTGGAGTCACATCTCCATCTAATCAAAAGGTCACATCACACACACAATAGGGCATGTCACATCTCCATGGAGATAATCTAAACAAAATTCCAACCTACAGTATTAAATTAGGATTAAAATAAATGACTACCTCCACAAAATTGAATCCGGAATAAAACGTGAATTTTGGGGTGGGGGGGTACATAATACTTTCACACTGGCACATGTGGGTTCTCAATGTTTCTCCCATGCTTTTGGTTGTCTTTTTACTTTCAAGATTAAGTCATTTGCTGCACAAAAGTTTTAATTTAGATGAAGTCCCAGTTCATCTATTTTTTTCTTTTGTGGCTCATGCTTTTGGTGTAAAGTCTGAGACTCCATTGCATAATACAAGGTCCTAAAGATACTTTCTTGTTTATTTTCTATGAGTTTTATAGTTTTAGCTCTTATATTTAGGCTGATACATTTTGAGTTAATTCTTATATATGGTGTGAGATTGGGGTCAACTTTCATCTTTTTGCATGTGGTTATCCCAGCACCATTTTTTAAAAAAAATATTTTTATTGATAAACCTTAAATCTTCATACAAATATATTCCATACATGGTGTACAATCTGTTGCTCACAATATCATCACGTAGTTTCCAGCACCATGTTTTGAAGAGAATATTCTTTCCGCATTTAGTAGACTTGACACCCTTGTCAAAAATCAGTTAGCTGAAGATTAGTGAATTTATTTTGGAAGTTTCAATTCTATTCCATTGGTTTATATGTTTGTTCTTGCATCAATACCACACTGTTTTCCTTACTGTAGTTTGTAATAAGTTTTGATATTGAGAAGTGAGAGTCCTCCAACTTTATTCTTTTTCAAGACACTTTTGGGTATTCAGGTCCCCTTGTACTTCCATATAAATTTGATAATTGGGTTTTCCATTTCTGCAAAGAAAGCTGTTATAATTTTTATTAGGATTGTGTTGAATTTGTGACTGCTTTGTGTAGTATCAACATTTTAATATCAAGTCTTCTGATCCATGGACAAAGGGTATCTTTCCATTTATTTAGGATTTCTTGATTTTTTTTTCAGTAGTGATTTATAGTTTTCTGTGTACAAGTCCTCTATATTCTTGAGTTAATTTATTCCTAGATATTTGATTCTTTCATTGCTGTAGATGGAAATGTTTCCTTAATTTCTTTTTTAGATTGTTCATTGCTGGTGTATAGAAATGTCACTAATTTTTGCATCTTGATCTTACACCCTGCCATGTTGCTGAATTCATTTATTAGCTCTGTTAGCTTTTATGTAGATGTTTTTTGGGATTTTCCTAAATATAGCATCATGTCATCTGCTAATACAGATAGTTTTACTTCTTCCTTTCTAATTCAAATGCATTTTATTTATTTATTATCATTCATTCATTTATTGCCTAATTGCTCTGATCAGAGCTTCTAGCACATGTTGAGTAGCAATGATAAAAGCAGACATCCTTGTTTCATTCCTGACTTAAGGGGCAAGCTTTCATTCTTTCACCATTGTATATAGTGTTAGTTTGATTATTCATATATGTGCCCTATCATGTTGAGGATGTTCCCTTCTTTTCCTCTTTTTTCTGAATATTTTTATCACAAAAGAGTACTAATTTTGTCAAATGCTTTTCTGCATCAAATGACATGACTATGTTTTTCCCCTTCTTTCTGCTAATATGTATTACATTGATTGACATTCCTGTATTGAACACTCTTGCGATCTTGGGATAAATCCCTTTAATGAGTTTGATTTGCTAGTGTTTTGTTGAGGAGTTTTGCATCTATTCATAAGGATATTCGTCTTTTCTTTTCTTTTCTTGTGATATGTTTATCAGGCCTTTAGCATTATGGTGATCCTGGCCTCATAGAATGAATTAAGAAATATTCCCTCCCAATTTTTTGGAACAGTTCGAGAAGGATTGGTGTTAATTCTTCCTGGAAAGTTTGGTAAAATTTACCAGTTAAGTCATCTGGATTGCACATTTCTTTGATGGAAGGTTTTTGATTACTGATTCAGTCTCTTTTCTTGTTATTAGTGTGTTGAGGTCTATTTCTTATTGAGTCTGTATAGTTCATTTGTATGTTTCTAGTAATTTGTCCATTTCATCTAGCTTATCTTAATTTGTTGGCAGACTATTGTTCGTAATATCCTCTCATAGTTGTTTTTATTTCTGTAAGGGTGGTAGAAATGTCCTCCCTTTCATTTCTGATTTTAATTATTTGTGTATTCTTTTTTATCTTTATTAATACAGCTAAAAATTTTGTCAATTTTATCCATATTGTCAAAGATACAATTTTTTATTTCGCTGATTCTCTCTGTTGTTTTTGTTTTCTATTTCATTGATATCTGCTCTAATCTCTATTTCCTTTCTTTTGCTCTCTTTTTGCTTAATTTGCTCTTCTTTTTCTACTTCCTCCAAGTGTGAAGTTAGGTACCAATTTGAGATCTTTCTACTTTTGTAATGTAAGGATTTACTATTAAAAATTTCCCTTTTTCTACTGCCTTTGCTGAATCCTATAAACTTTGGCACTTTGGGTTTTCATGTGTCTCAGGATATTTCCTTTGTGGTTTTTTTTTTTACCCATTGATTGTTTTCCCTGAGTTACTTTTAATTGAAAAGATTTATTTGGCTGCTTAACTATTTGTCTTTAATGTGATGCTTTGTAGTTTTACCTTTTCTTTCCCTGTACTTGAAATCTTCTAGTCAGGGTAGGGAGTGGGGAGATGTGGATATTTGAGTCAAGGTATTGTAGTAAATAATTACCACCATGTGCCATTCTTAACTTTGGTTTATTGTTGCCCTACAGAAGGTTTATCTGCAGCTGCAGAGAGCTGCCTCTATGGCAGTGTTTTATGTAAATGTGCTGTAAATATTCTTTTCTGTGGGTAAAATATATGAAGTTAACATTTGCTAAGATGGATTTCTGTATGCTCTGGTTATAGCATGAAAGATTTTAAACTATTTGGCAAATCATCATCCAAATACAGTTATTAAAAAAATAATTTCTTAGGTTCATCTCATGAACTAATTTTATTTAGCTTTTGATTACATTTCCTATGTGTAGAACATGTTTCACATTTGGTAACTGACTCATTTAAAGAGAGGAATGGCCAAATTAAATGAAGGTCCTTTTGAGCAGTTTTCAATGCATGCATTCCTGATTGGTTTTGTTTACCTTGTTCAATGGAGATAATAATTATTTGTGGCCAATTTCATTTTAAGAGGGCAATATTAAGTGATTTTTCATAATTTAATATATAAATAATTATACTCCCTTCTTTGTATTTGATGAAACTTCCAACTGAAATCTTGGCTTTTTCTTTCTGACTCTACACACTACTGCCCACAGTATTTTGGACAAGTGTGTTGTGTTGAATTTTATGCAATTAAAAATTGTTTTTGATTTTTAAAAATGGCTATGTATCTGTGAAGCTATAAAAAATAACAAAAATTATAAAATTATAAAAATAAAGAAAGATTGCATTTTCCTTCATTCATACTCACAATACAATACAAAAGAGAGAAAACTCTCTAATGGTAGTTGACCCATGAATGTTTTAATAATGATTTTCTTCTATCAACTATTTGGAATTTATTTAATTAGGTAGACATATTTGTTCTTCTGTCTCCAAAAACAAGTAGAATTGGGTTTAGATTATAAGAGCAAAAATTTTGGTGGGTAAACATAATTCTCTAATATTAGGAGCATTAAATCATATATCTTTATAGCTAATATATATTAAGAATTATGTCTTTTTTTTTTAAGATTGATGGTGTCTAATCTTGGAGTATATACCGTGTAGCTGGCATTATATTAAGCATTTTACATACATTATCTTATTTATTCTTACCAAGGCCTATGAGGTAGAAATTATTATTAATCCCAGTTTGTAGATGAAGAACCTGAGGTTCAAAGAAGTTGAATGTCTTAGTAAGGTTATACAGCTAATAAATGAAAGGCCCAGAGTTGGAAGCTAGAACATCTTGACTAGAGTGCCTATGGTCTTAACCATAGTGTAATCGGACAAGAATAAATCAGGGTTGTCCATTATATTAAGTATTCACCATTGATGGTGAATCGTTTATAGATCATAATGAATAACTGTGAGTGGTAGAAGCAAAGAAGTCCTGCTATTGTGATTTGGTTTAAGAAGCCATGTAAGTAACAATGTGTGCTGATTTGTTTCAGTATTTCCATTAGGTTATGAAGTCCATAGAAGGATGGTGTGGTTCATATGTGAATGTTTATAGCAAAATTGCCAAAATTCAAAATCCTATTGAGATAACAAAGGTGTTTTTATGTTATACAAAAAATTCAGAAATTCGCAAGAAATGTATTAAGACCTCTATACATAATTGGAAAAACATACAGCCCATACAAATACAATTGAGAAATAAAAAAAGTTCTGACTGCATGTAATCAGACAAATTCAAATTTAAATTATAATGTGTTAACAGTTTTATCTAGCGAATTAGCAAAAATTTATAAAATCTTAGTACCCAAAGCTGATATTATTATTCATTGTTTATGGCATTTTAAAATAGCATGTTAGAAGAATGAAATAATTCTATCAGTAAATAAACATCCCTTTTTCCTAGCAGTAATTTAGTAAATATGAAATGTACTTGCTTTTTTCTCCTGTATTGACAAGCATTTTTAGTAACGAATTTACATTAGACAAGAAAATCTTTGTATAAGACAAGTATTTTGTGTTTTAAGTACTTTTTTTGTTGACCTCAGAAGAAAATAATTAAAAGCTGTCAGCAGAAATGTTGTCAGTATTTTCCTTAAAATTATTAACTATGAGAGATGTATTTTAATTGCCAACCCTTCTTAAGTTTAAATTGCAAAATATTCTATCAGTAACCTGATTTTTTTTTTTTGAGATTAAAAGGAAAAAAATACTCATTTTAATAGATTAAAATTTGCACAAATTCATGATAAAAAGTCAAAGCAGAAATAGAAGAAAAAGTTGAACCAGAAACTTTCTTGACTGGACACTAGCTTTCAAAACCTTTGGGAATTAATCTTAGCATTGAAATATTTGAAATCATAAATAAGGCAAGGATACTCACCAGTCATTCTTCAACAATAAATGATCATGGGTCTAACTTAGTCAGAAAGATAGTAAGAAAAAAATGGTATAAGATAAGGAGAAAAGTAAGCAAAACTGTCATTATTCACAGATAATAGAAAACTTCTTATGTTTGTAGAAAGTGGTTTGTAGAGGACATTATCTGTATTGCTAATACTCTATATCTTAAGATGATGGTATGTACATGCAATTATTTTTAAGTGTAAGCATCATAGGAATTCTTATATATGCAGTAACCTGATTTTTTAAGTATAATCTTCTGGTCAGTAAGTACCTATGTATTTTATATCTGTATCTTATATACATATTTTTTATATTCTGTAGTTTTGCCACTGGTTTGTTAAATTTGGAAAAATAATTTGTTCAATATCTATCCACTGTTGTAGACTCCCTGAGATTATTGGAAAGATTCTTTATTTCAAAAAAATTAAAGAATGATGAAAAACATTTTATTAAAGATGTGATTTCCTAGTTTTAAAATTTGATTTATATTTATTTAATGTAAAGCTATGACTGGGCAAGTAACTCCAGTATTAAAAAAATTATTTTACAGGTATTCACAGTTTTATATGGAAGATAGCTTTTGCCATTATAACATGTTTAACCATCATTTCTTTGATGGAAAGGTAAGAATTATGACCATTATCACTTCCTTCTTTTATTGTGAAATAGCAGATTCAAGGATTTCTCCTTTGTAATTTTTCTAAGTTCCCAGAACATCAAATTGTGACTTTTCTCCCATTTATTGATTTTGTTTGTTTGTTTTCATTTACTGAATCTTTATTGAGTGTCTAGTAGTGATCATTTTACCCCTTTCATGACTTGTCACTGCTTTTTGGATAAAGACCTGCATCCTTAATCCAAGACTTGGGTGGCTGTCTGTCTTCCGACCCCTGTTGCCTGTCCAGACCCACCTCTCCCTGTTCCTCCTGATGCTGTTTGTGATCAGGGCTGTCATAGTCAGGTTCATGTGTCAACTTGGCCAAGTGGTGGTACCTGTTTGTCTGGTTGGGCAAGTGCTGGTCTCTCTGTTGCAATGAGGACATTTCATAGAATTAAATCATGATCACGTCAGCTACATCCACAGCTGATTCCATTTGTAATCAGCCAAGAAGAGTGGCTTCTGTAATGAGGGATGCTCGGTCTAATCACTGGAAGCCTTTTAAGGAGGATTCAGAAGAGACAGGTTCTCTTCCTGCTTCGGCCGGTGAGCCTCTCCTGTGGAGTTCGTCCAGACCCTCCATCTGAATAGTCGGCTTCACAGCCTGCCCTGTGGATTTTGGACTCTGTGTTCCCACGGTTACGTGATTTTATAAATTTTATATTTGCCAGTGTTTCCTGTTGATTCTGTTTCTCAAGAGAACCCTAACTAATACAAGGGCATATGAATTTTATCTCAGACTAGTCAGATGCCTTTCAACCACTAGGCTTTTGCCCATAATGTTCTATCTGCCTTGCATTCTCTATTTGCCTTCCTAGCTTCATCTCTTCTGTCAGAATTCTATTCCAATAGCAGCCTCTTCTACCCCTCAGACAAGATCAAGTTCTCTTTTGTAGATTTATTGCACTATAATTTAATAATGAATTTTGTAGTTCATAGTTTAGTGTCTGCTTTCATGGTAAATTTTGTGCCCCAGTTAAGGGGGATTTATGGTTATATTAAACTAGTCCTTAAAAAATGGACAAGTGGCTTAAAAAAGCTTTTCTTAGTATGATGCTAATAATGTCACAACAAATAATAAAGCAGAGCTGATACTTCTACTCCTAGTTTGAGTGCTTTTTCAGGCCTATTACAAAATAAAAACTATAACCAACTAAGTAATCAGGCCTTCCAGAAAGTTGGCCTAAAATGTTTTGAAATTATCAAAAAGACTATTTGAAACATAGTTGCAGATATATGTATATATATATGTATATATAAAATCTTTTCTTTTTTATTGTGAACCATGCTGTAAGTGTATATTGTGCTTTGAGATATTAGCTGATGAGAGAATGAAATCTTGATCAGCAAGACTTAAAATCTAAGTATTCTGGAAATGAAAACAGATTCTAAATCGTGGTTGGGATTGAAAAAATTATCTCCTGATTTAATAAGTATAACTAGTGATGTACTCTTGCCATTTGAATCAGTCTAACATTGGGATATATATTTTTTTCAGCTGTGACACCCATTGAAATCAAATGTTGAAATAAAGAAAAGTTAAAATTAGATGTATTTCACTGTTTCCCAAAGGGGGTGTGTGTATGATAATCACTGGAATTTGAAAACTGATTAGATGAGAGTGAAAGAGAGTGGGGAATTGAAAACCACTTCACAAGAGGTGATAAGGGACCACTCATCCAGGACAGGGGCAGTGGGGAGAAGAGGAAAGTAGTGTAGGCATTTCACAGATAAAAGAAGACTTAGTGATCTCACTGGAGGTGAAGCCAAAGATAACTTGGTGCTATAACCTATACCTATATTTTATTCCTAAACCAGAAGGTAAAGAAGTTTGGAAATGTGAGTTGTGGGGTTGGTGGGTATTAATGTGGAATTGTCCAGTAGAGCCAACTGAAAGTATGGGACCTAGGGCTCAGGGGTGAGGCCTTAGCTGATGACATCATAGGAAGTAACCAAATTTGTTTTACTACTTGATGCCGCTTTAGTGAGCTAGTGTATTAAAAAAAAAGTATCATGATTTTGCTTTTGATTTTCACCACTAAAGACAAAAGCAGGATGAAATTACATTTAAATACCAAACAGTTAGCTAGTGATTTCATTTCAAAAAGGTAACAGGTAATTAGTATTTTTCTAGGAAATTCTATGTAACTCATTATTGAAAGTTTAAAAATTTATAGAATAAGTTAATAGAATGACTATTAGAATAAGCTGCCATGCCTGAGCTTTCACTTTTATATTTCCTGGAATAAAAAGCCATCCTGCTCAGGCTTTCCTTACTAAATACTTGAGAAGCAACTTCTAAGTAGCACTGTGATTATCGAGATTATTACACAGAAAATTAGTATTTTAATGATTTTACTGTCTGCCCTTTTTCTACCTACTCCCTGAACCAAACTTTTCAGTACAGATTTTCCATCTACTAATCATTCACCAAATATTTAGGTGTACTAAAGGCCTGTTAGAGGCTATAGAATGCTTTGGAAGATATAAGACCCAGCCATTCTACATAAGTACTTTACATTTACTGCATGAAAAAGTGGGAATATCTAGATCAGGATTTTCTCATAGCAAAATAATATAGTTTTTAAATAGCCATCTTCTATACATATTTCAACCTTTTCACTTAAGGCATATGAAAGACATATACCTTTACCATTAACACAACTTTTTCTCATATGCCTTAATGGTATAGGGGGTTAAATATATATACAGAGAATAACTATTTAAAATGCCAAGAACTTGGCAATGTATAAGATTCTACAAAGGGTCTGTGCAGAAACCTGCATAGGTTTCCAGAAACCTACAACCTCCACATGGGTTTCTGCACCAGAAGTCCTAAAACCTAGAGGGACCAGCCATTCTAGGACATCAGATAGTTTCATCTCCCACCCCATATTATTGACAGCCTCTTCCAACATGAAAAGGTTAGAAGGGGCATAGCCCAAATACCTCTAAAGAATGGGATAGAAAGATCAAAGGTGATGGTGGAGTTATACAGAGAGGGTAGGGTTTAACAAATGAGTATGTTTGCATTATATTGATATGTCTTTTAGTCTCCATTATCTTAGAGCAGCTAGAAGTAAAAATGTGGAATTGTAACCCATGCCAAACTCTGAAATCTGTTCTACAATTGTTTTACTATGCTTTGAAATTTATTGCTCTTTTATATATATGTTATTTTTCACAAAAAAGAAAAAAAAGTTGTTTGTGGTGGTAAAAAATATTTATTCCTTCTAGCTTCCAATGGTCTGGAGCAGCTAGAAGGAAAAAATTTGAGATGATGTTATGGTAGCCCATGACAGACTCTGGGATCTGTCCTGTAACTACTTGTTGAAGAGTGCTTTAAAAACTATTGCTTTTTTCTTTCTTTGCTTTGTATGTTATATTATACAATAAAAGAGATAAAATACATATATAAACAAGGATTAAAGAAAAAAAATGCCAAGAACTTTTTTCGTGTTAACTGAGATGAAGGAAAGATTCAGGTAACTGTTGACCTTCATGGCATAAGCAGGCATGTCCTTCAGGTGGTCAACATTAGGACCTCAGCAACTCATGAGGGGACACTATACTATGGATGTTTTCTTGGGAAAAGTTTTAAACTTTGTTGGAAGTTTATCCTTAGTTTAATTTTTTTTCCTTTTTTCACTTTTAACTCTGTGGAATTTGAAGGTTTTTCAATATCATTATCTGTGCTTTAAGTCCTTATTCATGTAAGGAAGTTAAGGAAGTACCTAGCAGCACTTAAAAAATGATTAACTTTCTTGATACACATTCTCTGGTCCTGGAGAGAGTTAATAAATATTCTGTTAGGGAAAAAGGAGTAGGATGTTGCAGTATTTCCTGTCTTCAGTAGGGTCTTCTAAATTGATTTAGTAGAACAATATAGTTTTATTATAAAGAACATATAGGTTTATTAAAGTTTAAAGTGCCATTAAACTTTAAAATCTTCTGCCATTTTGTATATTGTAATTGTTCATTTACTTATATAGATGAGTACTTGAAAACTGCTACAAAGTCAGTAGACTAGACATACTACTATAGTTATAGCTTCTAATTAATTTCTTCTGAAGCAAAAAATGATAAATATAGTAGGCAGTGGTTAATGTTAACTTCACAGTTACTAAAAACACTTTAATCAGCTTGTTGGTAAAATGTGTTAATAGCATGGTTTCATGAACTGGATAAGCTTTGTTATTCGTGAACTTTAATTTATTTACTTATTGTGCATGTTCAAATATGTCATTTTCTGATACTCAAAAACTTGAATGTTTAACTGGCAAAACACAGATATAATTTGTACAGTTATTAAACCAAACTCATGGGAGTAGACAAACCAGATAGGAAAAAAACGTGTCTTATTCATCTTTGTGTTCTTAGTGTTTAGCACAGTTCCTGGTTCTATTGACTTGAATTTTATGTTTTAGATCGTCTTTATGGGTAATGAGTTTCACTCTTTTAGGTTGCTAAATTTAGTTTTTAATTTAATCATTTGAATTGTGTATTCCTCTGATAGTGATGGTGTTTGAATTTGCAATTTTAAAAACCTGCTTGTCAAGGAACCCAAAGATAAAATCTTTCAAGGGTTGCATGAGGAGGCTTCTCCCTCAGGTTGTCACTGAGGACTCTGGGGTGGCTGGATGGGTGAAGTTTTCAGTACTGAGAGTGTGCCTGAGTGTAATGCATTCTCCTTCAGATAGGATGAAATGCCTCCATTACTAATTTTGAAAATGAATTTTTATTTGTTCCAGGCTGCCCTTGAAGTATGCAGAGCATTTTTACAGGAAGATAAAGGCGAAGGAGTCATTATGGTGACAGATCCGCCGTTTGGAGGCTTGGTTGAACCTTTGGCTGTTACATTCAAGAAGTTAATTGGTACATGGAAAGAAGGTCAAAACCAAGGTGTGCAATTTATTACTTACTGCAAAATAAGCATGTATGTATTTTCTGTCAAATATTAGCAAAGCCCAGTGGATCAGAGCACTGATAAAGTATACATGTCTTGAGTTCTTATCTTTTTTAACAGGCTTATTTTATGATATAGCAGTCATTATTATCATAATATACTTTGTCTTATTCTAATTATGTGTTTTTAAAATGGCCTGTTGGTAAAATATTTAGTTTTGTTGGGGATAAGGGGCATCATGCAGAATAGCAATGAACTGTTGTCTTTCTTTCATAAATATTTACCTAATGGTTACTATGTGCCTAGAATTGTTTAAGTTCTGGGAATAGAGGGATAAATATAATGAGCATAGATCTCTTACCTCCCTGTTCCTAAAGTCTTACTTGAAAGTCTAAGAGGGCACCTAACCTCTGGCTAAGAATTCTAAACTTTGCCAAGATTTAAATGTGGAGGGCTGACATTCAGTAGCCTGATTTATCAGTGACAATAGATACCTGACCCTGAAGGTGGCTTGATGATCTAAGTTATTATTCCATTTGAAATGGCTTTGAACTTCAAAGTCTTTTATATAATTATCCAACTAGATGATTCAATAATTTTTAGATATAGTTGCTAGTTGCAAATTGATAGATTGTCAGAAATTGTGATAAAATGTCAGAAATTGTACTATCACACTTTTCCATTAGTTGTGTGATATGTGTGCTTTGAGGGCAGAATGCAAACAAAGTCTGAAATGTGACTCACATTCTTAGGTTTTTCTCTTATTTGCTGTTCTTAAGTCTGCTTATCAGAGTGGATAAAATGTTTTTAGGGAAGCAGTAGAGCTTTGTGAGCTTGAAATTTGGCTCTTCCACTTACTAGTTGCATGAACTTGAACCTGCTGCTTAATTAATGTCTTGTAGCTTCATTTCCCATCTATAAAATGGGGTTATTAATATCAAGTCTATGGATTATTGTAAGCAACAGTTTATAACAAGGTTCTAACATAATGCTTAGCCCCAACTAGGTGCTCTGTAGATGATAGCTTCATTCTCTATGTCTCAGAAAAATTAATCTTGAGAAGATTGTTTTTAAAAATCTTTCATGATTCAGAAGATTGATTTATTCTTGTAAACTGAGAGAGTAAGGTGTGACAGAGCTAAGATTCAGTCTTGGGGCCTTCTGCTTCCTAGTCTAGGTTTTCCTCTACTGTGTGACAACTACCTTTAGGTTCTTCAAAGTGATATATATATATGTTTTTTATTTTCTACCTTTTTGGCCAATATTTTTGCCTTTTCCTAGACTACAGTGATATATAAATATAAGGATCACTCTTTTATACCCTTTGTACCTTTATTTAGATATAAAGAACATTCTCATTAACCTTTGAGAAAAGTCAAGTTGTAAATGGCACTCTAGTGAACATCCTCTATTTTTGTATGAGCTCTAAGTTTATTGGACAATTGGACTTTGTTCTGATACCAGTTTTTCAATTATAGCTGTTTTAATTTTTCTTTTTAATATCAATTTCTAATTTTTCCCCTCTTTTGAGATCCATTAGATGACAGTCACAAAGAACTACCCATTTTCTGGATTTTCCCCTATTTTTTTGAATCACGAATCTGTCAATTTTTTCCAAGCTTCTGCATGCTGGATTACCAGGTACAGTAAAATCTGTTTTCCTAGCATGGTTGGGGTGGGGGTGGGGCAGAATTGGTATTCTGATTAAATAAATATTCTGTATGCCTATCCACCATTTTTAGTAAAATATAATACTATAAGCTCTATTAAACGCTAAAATTTTACCATGCATAGCTTAGTCCAGTGATTTCTGAATGTCTGTAATACCCATGGTGTTTAAGAGAATAGATTCTTGAGTACCAAAATAAGCCTATTGATTCAAAATCTGGGGTGAAACCCTAGGAAGAAAATATTTTATCAAGCTTCCCAGGTGATTATAAAGGTAGCTAGGTTTTATTTAGACCAATAGATCTAATCTTTTATAATCACCAGAAAATTTCTTAGCCCCCAGAAACATTATAATAAATATCAGTTTTCTCTGTTCAGAGGTTGTAAAGAAATAAATTGTTTTTTTTCTAGTTGGTAGACTGCACTGTATACTTTACTATGCCATTCAGAAGATGTCCAGGCCCTTAAAGAGGGGTATGTCCAAGTTTTTGAAGTGTCAGACAAGGCAGAGTTGTCAAAGTCTGTGAATTTGAGTGTGCTGAATCAGGGTGCTATTTACTGAAGTGAGTTGATCTCCTTCACATCCCTGCTGGTATTTTCCCCATGTCTTAGATGAGAATAGATGCCAGTGTCCATGGCAACTCCCTTTGCCACTCAAGTACTTCTGCTTTAATGTCCATTTTCCTAGATTCATTCCCTTGAGGTCTGAAGTTATTAATTTCTTGTCACCATCTCTACACTGGGTCACCAAGTGGGCACTGCTTCCTCTGTCTGTAATGACATTCTTCTAGCTTGAAATCCTGAATAATGAGCCAGCCTCCAATTAAAGCTTTTTAAGATAGCACCTGGTTCTAATCTTTCTAATATTGAAGGCATATGCCATTATGAAAATTATTTTTCAACTCTGAAAGAAACAGCTTTACCAAAAATAAGGGACAGGTATGATTCCACCCCAAACAGCAACTATAATTTCTAAATATTCACTTTCAGTTTTTTTGTTTTTTTTTTTTTTACATGGGTAGGTACCAGGAATCGAACCCAGGTCTCCAGCATGGCAGGCGATAACTCTACCTCCTGAGCCACCATGGCCCATCCACTTCCAGTCTTTTTAAAAGCACCTTTTACATATTTGTAATCATAGCATTTTTGAGTTATGCTTTTTTCACTTTGTCTTATATAAGTGTACATTTTAAATATAGTTATATAATTTTTATGCTTTTAATAACTAAATTATCTCATTGGGAGACTGTATTATCATTCTCTTCTTTTTGAATTTATAGTCTTCCTCCTTTATTCTAGTTTGCTAGCTGCCAGAATGCAATATACCAGAAATGGAATGGCTTTTAAAAAGGGGAATTTAATAAGTTGCTAGTTTACAGTTCTAAGGCCAAGAAAATGTCCCAATTAAAACAAGCCTATAGAAATGTCCAATCTAAGGCATCCAGGTAAAGATACCTTGGTTCAAGAAGGCCAGTGAAGTTCAGGGTTTCTCTCTCAAATAAGAAGGCACATGGCAAACACAGTCAGGGTTTCTCTCTTGGCTGGGGAAGGGCATGTGGCAGACACGGCGTCATCTGCTACCTTTCTCACCTCGTTTCCTGTTTCATGAAGCTCCCTGGGAGGCATTTTCCTTCTTCATCTCTAAAGGTCACTGGTTGGTAGACTCTCTGCTTCTCATGGCTATGTCATTGTCTGCTCTCTCAGAATCTCTCTCATTCTCCAACATGTTTCCTCTTTTATAGGATTCCAGTAAACAATCAAGACCCACCCAAATGGGTGGAGACATACCTCCACCTAATCCAGTTTAACAACCACTCTTGATTAAATCACTTCTCCAGGGAGATGATCTAATTACAGTTTCCAGCATGCAATACTGAATAAGGATTAGAAGAAACGGCTGCCTTACAAAATGGGATTAAGATTAAAATATGGTTTTTCAAGGGTACATACATCCTTTCAAATCAGCACATCCATCTTTAAGGTTTTATAGATAACACTACCATGAACAGCTTTTATGCATATAGTTTTTCCATATTTTAGGTAAACTCCTTAAAATAGATTGCCAAAGCTGAGATCACTATATCAAATTTAATGGACATTTTTATGGCTATTGAGATATATTACAGGCTCCTTTTCAAAAGTGTGTGGCACAATGAAACCGGGACTTCTTGAGCTCTGCTTCAGGCAAAACCCATATCATAAATCCTTTCAGAGCTGGTTTACTCTCCTATTTAGGGTGCCTAGTTTTCTGTTCCTTGCCTGAAGGATGCTTCTAGTATTGACATTTGCAAAGAGAGATAGCTGCCAATATTCTAAAGACGTTAACTAAGTATACTGGTTCCAGTTTCTAGCAAAACTTGCTGCTTTTGATGACAGTGATTGTCTAGTGCAATGCCTGACATATAGTAGGTGCCTTATAAGTGCATGAAAAGAACATGAACTCTGATGTCAAATGTATCTGGGTTTCAGTTTTAATTCTATCACTTCCTGGTAGCTCTTACACATATTACCTAGCATCTCTGAAGATCTTATCTGTTAAACGAGCATGGTGGTAATTTATCTGCCTTACAAAGGTTTTGAGGATTATGTGAGATGGCATGTGAAAAGACTTAGCCCAGTCCTTAATACACAGCCAAGTGTGGAGTAAAGGTTGTTGCTAACGATGTTGTTTCTCATCATTTAGATAGTCTCAAGGTGAGAGTAAAACTCTCAAGTCCTTTCTTTGTACAATACCTGAGACGTTAAAATTGCATAAGACAAAGCCCCTAAGGAAACTGTTGCATCCACTTTCAGAGAAGAATTTTCACGCTGGGCAGGAGTTTGAAATGGTGTCAAAGCGAAAGAAGGCAGATCCAGAATAAAATTGATGGGAAAGGTTAATGAGATAACTGATTATTGTTTGTTTAGGTAGCCTGTGTTACTGAGAAAGAACTTTTGAACTATTAGAGTTTATTTCTGAGGAACAATTAAGGTCCAAGCTTATTGAAAATAATTATACAATTCAGTTTGTTGGTGAAAAAATGTTCTTGTTAGGTCATATGTATCTAACAGGGTGAAAAGCTGTCTTTTTGATAAAGAGAAAGCAAACCTTTGCAAAAGAAAAATGAGATAAAAATCTATAAATCAAAACAAAAGAAATATGTCTTTCATGAGTCTTACTAAAATATTGCCTGTGACCTGCTGATGTTGAAGAAATTGATTTCATTTCTTATAGTGTACTTAGAAACCTATACCTCCCTTTGGATGATTTTCCTATTTCTTTTTCTTTTTAAGCTTTTTTTTTTAAATATTTACAAACTTATAGGACAGTTGAAAAAAATAATACAAACCCCATACAGGGAACTCTGTCATACCCCTAAATCCACAGCTACCCAGATCCACTAATTCTAACATTTGCCACCTCCCTTCCTCCCTCCTCTCTCTGTCTTTTTTCTTCCTTCCATCCATTTATTAATCCATTTTCTGAACACTTAAGTGTAAGCTGTACACATCATGTTCCTTGAACACCTAGTACTACCATGTACATATCCTAACATCTTAAGGATATTCACTTATGTAACCACCCTAAATACAGTTATCAAATTCAAGAAATTTAACTTTGGTATAAAGCTTACACTGTATATTTCAATTTTTTCCTTTGTCCCAATAATGTCCCTTTGAGCATATCTCCTTCCTTGCTAGATCCTGTCTGGTATCATGTATTAAATTGTCATTGATCTTTAGTTACTCTTTATTTATTAATTTTTAAATTACGGGAACATGTAAATAATATGAACTTTACCATCTCAACCACTCCCAAGCATACCATTCAGTGGGATTAATCACATTCACATTGTTGCATCACCACTTCTATTACTCAAACTTTCCTATCTTTCCAAACAGAAACCCTACACCCATTATGCATTAACTCTCCGTTTTCCCTACCCCTTGCCTCTGGTAATCTGTACTCTAATTTTCTATCTATGAGCTTGCATATTCTCCAGTATTTTCTTTGTAGTTACAGTGGGGCTTAAATTTAATATCTTAAGCGTATAAAAATCTCCTTTACCTTGGTACCAACTTTACTTCAGTAGTTGTTTCTGTTAGTTCAGTAAGATGTTTCTGTTAAGTTCTTGCTGGATGTTCAAAGCTTCTGTGGGGGGTTGGGGGCTCTGAAGCCTTTCTACTATTACAAAAAATTTCAAAAACAACTTCTCTGAAATTATTATTAACCCTTTCTGAGACTTTTGCCTTCTTCCTTTTCTTACTTTGACCTCATTTCTCCATTTTTGGTACTTTTTTTCCTTTTTAGTAGCCTTATTCATCAAATTAAAAAAAAGGAAAGCCTCTCCTTCTGCGCTGATAGTCCTTGATTAGGCCTTCTTTCTGACATTGCCTAAGATGATAATAAGTCCCCATGCAACAATGCAGTAAAAAAACAAAATCACTAAGTCTCTTATTTCAAAATACTTTTCAGGTAAGAGGAGGGAGGAGATGCTGCAAATCTTCATAAAATATAAATTATGTAGACAGTTCAGTGATAAAGCAATTGATGAGTACAGAACAAAATAGCCATAAAAGACTTAGAAAGCCAAAAGTTTTATTAAGGGTAGATTAGAAAGGAAGGATGTGAAAAGAAATTCTGATTTAAAGTCAGAAGAAGTGTGAGTCCTTGCACTGCCTTTTGGAGGCTATTTAATCTTGTGGGGAAGTCACTTTATCTTTTCAGGTCTTTGTTTCCTTACCTATAAAATAAAATGATTGAACCAGAACAGAGATGGCAGATAAGTTTCACTTTTAGTGCTAAGCTTGATAAATTGGAAGTGACTTTCTAGGGAATTTGTTGAGAATATCAGGCTCAGTGGCAAAAAGTAACATGATTGATTGGTGAAGTCTGCCACGGGGCCAGAGGCAGGGAGTAGGCATTCTGCACTTTAGTTACCATATCAGAACTAGATAATGTCACGTCTCTTCCACCTTGGACATTCAGTGATTTTTGTTTCTAATTAATATGGGATACTTGGTTAAATTGTCAACAGTAAAACTATTTGCTTTTATTTAAACTATCCTTTTTTTTTCTTTTTAAGTCAGCCTGTATAGGAACCTCTCTTTGTTTTTCAGGGCTGGTTTCATAATCAGAAATAAAGATATTTTTGTAGATATTTCTAAGAAATTGTTGCAAAATGCAAGATGACAATTTAAATTCTTTAAACTCGTTATATAATATACATAAAACATTTAATGGGTTTGTAGTGAAAATTACTATGTGTAAATAGTAATTTTAAATAAGAGGTTACTTGGGATATGGAGAATATAACTCTAAGACCTAATTGCTTAGGTAGAAATTGGTTGATAAAGCTAAAAAGTACACTTGGGACCTTTAGAGTATATGGAAATTAAAAATAACCTTAGCGAGTTACAACATGCAAATACTCTGTCTTATTTAATCTCATTTTGTGGCATGATGCCTGGAACATAGTAGGTGCAAAATAATGTTTGACTCGAATGTCTTTGTCACCATATAATTCATTTTACTCTCATGTTACCAAAGTTATTTGCGTACAGATAAAATTAAAAGTTAAAAGTTAGGAATTGCAGAGATTTTGTGCTTTCCTCATTTCTATACAGTACTTCATCACATTAATCAGTTCCATGGGAGAGATTTTCTATTTGAAAATGCCTCTCATCATCATTGTGAGTGAAATGTCAGGAATAATGACGAGAAAATGGTGTATCAGCTCAACTACTAGTGATACGCAATTTGCAAAATTGTGTTTGCTTTACAGCACTTCCATAGGAGGTTTATTTGTGTGGATGAAGCTATGAAATATGGATGCATGTTAGAGGTACATTAATTTACCCTAGCAGCATGCATTTTACATACCATATGTTTATAGTTAATTAGCACAACAAACCCGCATTTAAAAATAATAATAATCTCAATTAGGTTATGCAAAATCAAGCAATCAGCCACCTTCCTGACACATACATACTCTGACTCCTTGGGTAACCATAAAGAAATTGTTCTTTTTTTCCTCCTCTTCCATCTGCTATTATATTACATGGAATATTCCATGCACTAGAAATCTTTCTAAAATATTATTTCCAACATTTGAAAACCTTTGTAAGATTCTCTTGGAAAGTACGTTTTTTTTTATGACACTCATAAATGTTCAAAACATCTTTGTGAATTTAATAAAATAACATATTTATTGAGTACACAGAGAAGTTCACTGGGGAAAAATTATGAATTTAAATCATTTAAGAGAACAGTTTCAGGTACTGAACTGAATGTCAAATCTTTTTTGTATCTTAGCCTCAAATAGGTAACATATATTCTTGGAGTTTTAAAGTTGGAAAGAAATATAGAGGTAACCTAGGCTAACTTCCCAATGTAATAGCCTGTCCACTAAATTCATGACAAGCTTCATCTAACCTCACTTGAATGCTTTCAGTGAGCAGAGTCCTACAGCAGTACAAGGCAACTCAATTTATTTAATAGCTCTAATCATCAGAAAATTTTCTCATATTAAGATAAAATATGCTCCCCATTAACTTCTAACCATTGGTCTTAGTTCTGTTCTCTGAAGCAATAAAGGATAAGACTTAATTTCTATTCCAGTGTGTCAGTTATAAAATAGCTATCAGGTCCTCCCAGTCTTCTCTTTTCTGAATAAACATGCCCAATTTGTTAAACTATAAATCTTATTTATTCCCACTATTTTCAATATAAATGAAGTGGTTTATCATAGTCCCTCTTAAAATTTAATGACTGGATGCAGAACTTGAAGTATGATCAAACCTCATACTTTGCTTGTTATGGTATTTCATGTCTATGGGGGCCAACTGTGAGTCCACCCCAACTTTTACACAAGCTGTATGATGGACTCCCCATGCCGACAGTTAGCCACAAACCTCAAGGGCTTTTTTACATTGTCCCTTGCTTAGTTGGGTCTCCTGCTTAAGGTTATTATTATTATTCTGGACAAGGCACAAGAGAGAGCTGTGGGATATGCAATTAACACCCTTTCTTTTCATTGTCAGCAATACCTTACATTTTTGTGATTCACTTATTAAATGAGCTAAATTGCAAGCCAGTTCTATTGTGTTCTTAGAATCTGAACAATTCATTTCAACTTATTTGAAATTGGGATCTACCTGTATTGATCTCATAAAATCTCATGATACTCTTGTGGACAATCTAAAGCAATGGTTGTCAAACTTTAGTGTGCCAGGAGGGCTTGTTAGCACACAGATTGCTGGACCCCCCTCTAAAATTTCTGATCCAGATGCTGATCCAGATGCACACTCTGAGAATTGAGAAAGAAAGATGGATTTAGCGGTCAGGTGGATAAATAACAGGTTTAAAACCAAATTGAGAATGTGTGTGGATAATAGAGTTTGGAGGAGGAGACAAAAGCAAGCAGAAACCATGTTTGTTGGCTTCGATTTACTTTCAAGATTATCTACTAAAATTGAAAGTTCAGTGGGGGATCTCAAGGAGAGGTCAGTGTTGGAAGTTGTCACTGTCAGGAGAACAGCTCTGGTTGTGAATGTCTCTCTTCTCCATCCTTCTCTCTCTATCATAGGCCAGACCCTAAGCCAGGTGTTTTACATTATCTTATTTAGCCTTCACAGTAAAGGTAAATATCAGTAACTTCCTTTTAGAGATAAAAGTTATGTAAATTTGCCAAAGATCACATAACAAATGAATGTCAGAGCCTCTGTCTGGCTTCTGAACCTGGGCTCTGGCCAGAAAGTGAGAGGACAGGTACTGAGTGGTGGAGGGCCACACTGAGACTATTCTTAGACTTGGTAGGCTGAATATAGACACTCGTCAGACTTCACACATAAGAATATAAAAAGCGCTAGAAAAGCTAGCACACATCTTTAAAGGCAGATTTTTTTTAACACCAAAAAATTCTTGATCACATAGCTTTTTTTGTTAAGTTTTTTGTATTAGATGTAAGATTAGGATTGTTCCATTAATACCAGGCAACATGAATTTATCATAACAACAAATATCTTTTTTATAATGAAATTTCACTGCCATAGAGCCTATCTGAGGTTGTCGATTAATAAGTATATACTTTCTTTTTTTTACATGGGCAGGCACCGGGAATCAAACCTGGGTCTCCAGCATGGCAGGCGACAACTCTGCTTACTGAACCACCATGGCCCGCCTAATAAATGCTTTTAAGGATTACTTATTAAATACTTTGGTGTAACTTGTATCTTGGCATCAGCTTCTTCATATATTGGTTAAAAATGCTAATCAATGTTGATTCGAGTCCATTTTCTTTTTGCCGTTTTTTTTTTAATTTCTAGGTAGATTATGATAACCATACACTTTACAAACATGGAAAGACAGGCCGAAAACAGTCTCCTGTGCGTATTTTCACAAACATTCCACCTAACAAAATAATCCTTCCTGCTGAAGAAGGGTACAGGTAAGATCACAGTGGAACTTTGATATACAGGAGTCACTGAAAATAAAGTAAATGCTTTCAGTGTTGATACATATAAATTTCTGCTATTAATTTTGTTTGGTTCATAATTTTATATTGAGTTAAATTTGTATTATATCCAATTTGTATAATAGGTGACTTGTAATCTTTTATCTATTCTGTGAATCTCAACAAGCATATGTAGCAGATTTTTCTGTTTATGTCTTTACATTTAGATTTTGCCCATTGTGTCAACGATATGTTTCTCTAGAGAATCAACACTGTGAGCACTGTAATTCTTGTACATCCAAGGTATAGTTTTCTGATAGGATGAATTTTTATTCAAATATATTGATTTTATTTTAGTTTATTAGTTTTATTATATTTGTTTAATGTTATTTTGTTAATATTATATGTATTTATATGTGTTATTGATTATACTTTAATGCTATATTTTGTTTCTAATTAAGAGGACCATCGACTTTTTAAAACTTCAGTTGGCTTCATCATCAACAACAGTTGTTTGAATTCATATTTATATAGTATAGTATGACCCTGAAGCTATACCTGTTTCAAACAAGGTACTAAATAAATGCTGACGTTTAAGGGCAAGATTAGGATTTTCAAATAAGGCGTTGAACTACTAGATACCATTACTGTCCTGATGACAAAATAATACAGACATGTTCTGTGCACTTTTTATGTGCCAGTCCTTTTCCTAATAGCTTTACTTGGATTAATTTATCTAATCTTCACAACAGCTCTTTGAGGTAGGTACAGTTACTCCCTACTTTTTACAGATGAGGAAAGACAAGCCGCCTATTTATTTTTTAGGAAGTTAGGATGATCCTTAAATTGCTTTGTTTATTTTAACTTCATCCAGCCAAAAAAAGGCATGTGAACTTTAATTTGGCTGGTAAGCACAAATTATTCCCCAAAGAAAAGATTGTTATCATGTAACTATTAGAAAATACATTTTTCATAATTATATAATTTTGTTACTGATTATACTTGTTTTTAACTATGATAACACATCTGATTATATATTTTTTCAGTAGTTTAGAAATTATATTTCTTAATTTAAAAAAATTATTGCTAGATCATATGAAGTTCAGAAGAGGAAAATAAGATTCTTATTTAGGGGTGCACACATGGGTGATAAAAATATAGACAAAAACAAGGAGATGACTATCAGAAAACCCAGAAGAGCTGATAGTGGGGAGGGGGGAACACTATGATTAGGAAGGGCAAGGTGGGGACATTTCTAGGGGGCTGGTGGTTTTCTATTTCTTAATCTGTTGTTATTCATTGGTATTTATAATACTTGTTAAACTGATATGTTTTATGCATTTTTCTAGATATGTTTTATTTCATGGTTTTAAAATTATCTAAGCAGTAACCTATAATCTCCATTGAAATTACTTAAAGTTCTGAAATTTGAATTTTATTAAGGATTGTGCAGTATAAACACCTAAAATTATAAATGATTAATTCCTTTGAATTTTTTATAGAGTTCTTCTTCTTTGTGCAAATCAGCCTGCTTGAACTAGAATGGACTTCCAGGATCATTTATATAATACCCCAAGTTTACAGTTAAGAAAATTGAGGCCCAGAGAGGAGGCATATGAATTGAGTGGAGAAATGTGTAAATTAAATCAAATTCTTTAATTGTGAAACCCAGGAAAGTGAGAAATAAGGAATGAATAATTTATACAGATTTTAATAAGACATTTTAATTTTTAATTGTGGAACTTGATTTTCAATAACAAATTAAACATAATTTAAAAATTGTTTTTGTAGGATGGGAGGAAATGGAACCATTGCTTTCTCTGCAAAAAGTGTGTAAAACCTTGTAAGTATTGAAATTTAGTGTTTGAGGTCCTATTCAAACATTTTAGAGATTTTCTTCCTCTAACTAGGATTTTTATTTAATTGTATTTATAAATGAAAAAATAGTTAATGTATAGATCTTCATTAATTTACTTGCCTCTTGGTTTTTAGAATTACCAAAAGTGTATGTTAACTCCTTCATAGGGAGAGATGATCTTTGCTAACCTGTTTCAGTGCAGCATTTAGTTTAACTAATTTGATGGGCTTTATAGCACTCATTTAGCCCTTGTGTCAGTGGCTGTCAGCCCATCACTCCTTGGAATAGGGCTGACTTTGTTGTCATGTAGCAGAAAGAAGTTACCTAGTTATCGTGAGATTCCAACAAATTATAATCAGCTATGCACACTGGTCACAATATTTGAAGTAAACACTATTCATGCTTTCTTATCTTAAAAGTTAATAAAATGAAAAATTATACTCAATAAACTTCTAAAATTTAACTTTTATTTTACAGCCTGGATCCACTGTAGCATTTGCAATCACTGTGCTGTTCCAGATCATTCTTGTGAGGGCCCTAAAGATGGCTGCTTTATTTGTGGTGAATTAGATCACAAACGTACCTCATGTCCTAACATCTCTAAATCTAAGAGAGCTAACAAGTTAGTTGAAATATTTCTTCTACCAGAAAAAAATTTCCCTTTCTGATTTGTACAAGCCATGAAAAATGCAGTACTCAGAAGATTTACATATGCTCATAAATTAATTGTTCCTTTCATTGTTATTATCGAGAAGGTACTAACGAAACTTTCGAAGTGACACAATCCATTAGTAATCATTTTTTCAAAAATTGCATAGATGGGGGAGGAAGGTTACAAAGAAACAAACAGCTTATTTTCAAGGAGCTTGCAGTATTACAGGGTAAGACATGAAAATAATCAACATACAAGGTAGAAAGTGATTAACTTCCCTTATGAGTCACGTGCAATTGTAATTTGTGGAGTAAGAGTTCAGGCTTTATTGATGGAATATTTAACAAGGCTACAAGGAAGATGTAGTAACAAAGGCTGGAGAATGCATTTCAGATTGAAAGTAATATGTAATTCCATAATAAAGAAATTGTAAAATGAAGTTATTTCTTTTAATTATATCAGGCTTCAAGGAAATTATTTAGAAGTATTTAACATTTAAATATTAAACATTTTATTTTTATCATTTTTTCCATTATTTTAACTTTTCCTACCAATATTTGGTATTATAACTCAGAGAAAAGTTATACCAATGACAAAATCATATTTTAAAAAACCATTGCTATTTCAACTGGGCTAATTGGAAAGGTTATAATTACAATTTTTTTTTAACTTAAAAAGATGGTAGGGATTGAATCCTCTTGTTTTATTGGTCAGAAAACTAATTGTATGACTGTTTCCAAAAGTCATACAATTATTAGTTGCAGATTATCAGCTATCCAAATTTAACATTACATGATGATTGAGGTTATGATAAAAAAATACCTATTAGTATTAGAAGTATCTCATGCTTTAGTAACTATTTTATGATTGTATTAGAATATATTTTTTTAATTTCTATTTCTTGGTAAGTGAAAATTATTATTTTTTACCACTAAGGCCCAGCCACTTGAATTTCCCTACTAAACTGCCTCTTCTATTACTTTTAATCATTCACTCTATTTAAAAAAATTATTTCACTAAGTCACCCAGGGTGGAAGTAGAATTTTTAAAAATTAAAGAGGGTTATTAAAGAATAAATATTTTTCTTTAGAGTCCTTCAAGAGTAGACAATCACCTAATAAGCTGTTGGTCTGGGACTATTATGCCATTTGCAGTGTAGTTCTCCATGGGAATAGTAATTAAATAATGTGCTTAGCCTTTGATTCTGTGAACTTATGATACCTGGAAACTGAATGTACATTTTGGTAATATATTCTAGGCTCTTTACTGCTCCTTAAATAGCCTCAGCTAATCTATTTGGGAGTAATACATTGTTTTCATTATGAAAAATCATATAATATCTTTCAAAATTAGATTTTATCAGGTTTAATTCCAAGAGCAAATCCCTTGGGATGCAGTACACCTGATAATTCTTAAATTCTGTTTTACTCTTATTTCAAAGAAGACTCTTAAACTCCTGTTAACAGTTATCTTCAGGTATTGGTTAAAAAAAAATTTATAATGAAACTCTGACAAGATAAAATTAATTTTTTATTTAAAATATTTAGAAAAAATAATTTTAGTAACCATTTAAGAAATGTTCATCTTATGTTATTTACAGCTATTTTATATTAATTTACTTTTCCTTGGTGTTACTTTTCCCTTAGCTGTGAACTGGAATGATTCTAGCTCCCTCTTGTGGTTAAAGCTCATTTTATCGATTATATACCTATAATTTAGAGGACAAGTACTAGGTCACTTTAATTTTAAGGCAAAAATAAAGCGATTAATTGGTTTACACTCAATTCATCACAGTTTAAAGACTTTATCCTTGTGTTTATTAATATTACAAATGAATATTTTCAAAACATTTCCTTCTGTTTTTTATTTACTATATCCCTAGTAAAATCTGATTATAGTGTTGATTTTTATTCTTGCTCATGAGTGGATGAGCCAAAGAGAAATTTGTTTAAATTTTGCATACAGGCATTCATAGCTTCATTGACTTTGCCATCAAGAGATTATACTACACCTCATTAAATTTGCTAAGTCACTTATTAAGAAATTATCCTACATTAAGAAAATGGTATGAGGAAAGAGGACATTTTAATAACATTTTGCAAAACAGTATAGAGATGATTGTTTTATTTTAAACTAATGGAGTATCCCAATTATAGTATAAAATCTAAATATGGAAAAATGTAAAATTGTAAGAAAAACTCTGAATCATACTTAGCTATGTGGAACTAATAATAATAATAGCTAATTTTTATTGAGTGATTACTATATGCTTAGCATTTTACATACCTGAGTAATTTATAATAGAGTATACAGTATAAAAATAATTAGGAGCACAACTTCTGAAATCAAGCTGGTTCTGCCATTTACTTGGTAAATGAATGTAGTAGGCTTTCTAGCTTCAAGTTCTTCACCTAAAAAAAAAACTAGTAAAGGGAAGCTGGTATCTGCCTACTCTTGTCTCTAAGCTTCTTGGAGCCAAAGATATGATGCCCATTCATTTTTGTATCCCTGACACTTAGTATATGCTGAAAGAACAAAAAGTGAGGCTTAAGTTTGTTCTAGTAGGGGGTTATATATTGTTTATGAAAGATTTTATAAGCTCCTTTCCCAGGTTTTGATCCTGGGAAGATCAAGATAAGCTTCTCCTAGGACTTACCATAGCTTAGGAGAGGTACATCTAACAAGTGAACCTGCTAGATGGGGAAGGGGAAATTCTCAGGCTTGGCAGTATTTTGAGCTCCTTCATGTGCCTTGGTTCATGATATGGTAAATGACATGATTCTTGTAGTTTAGAGAAAGGCAAATGAACAGACCAGCAATCTTTCTCAATACAAATTCCCTGCAACTTAATTCAGAGAATACCAGATGCAAAGGATCTGTTTTCTCAGGTATGGTTTACTGTTTTTAGAGGATGAGTTCTAACTTGTTTAAAGCTAGTCTTCAAGTAGACAAGGACCACAAAATGTGGACATCCTGTGTGTCACTTTTGTCAGGACTTTTAGATCTACCAATGAAGAAAAAATTACCTGGAGGACTTATAAAATGGTCTCCTTCAAGTGATACCACTTTTTTCCAGTTGTACTTTTTCATTTTTCTACTTTTGCTAGCTGCCAAACATGTTGGTCCTTTTCTCTAAAAAAAATATATGATGCAAGGATTTGGAGATTGAAGTGCTGAGCTGAGTATTAGGAATAAAACAAACTATTAACAACCCAAAGACCCCAGTTTGTCTTGGCTATTTACCTTGTGGTGTGTTTTTCCTGAAGAGATTATTTTAAATCAGTAGTAAGCATCTTCCAAAGAAATTTCTTTTCTCAAACATTTGACTTGGTCAGGCCTCTGACAGTCTCCCTGTTATTCTGGTTAGGATTCCATGAATTTATGTTTATAATGCAGTAAATTCTTTCCCTTCTATTTTCTTATTTGGTTTGCTAGTTAATTAAACTTCACCATAATTACGTAATTCACTGTGCTCGTTCTTTAAAATAATTTAGCACCTTGTTTTTCAGGGCTGTCAGCAAGCAGAAGCAAAGAAAAAGTAATAAGATGAAAATGGAGACCACTAAAGGAACATCCATGAATCATACATCTGTTACAAGGCAAAAGAAAAGGAGGGAAAGAGCCCATCAATATCTCTGCTCTTAAATGTCCAGTGACTTGAGAATAAGAAAGATTTATAGTCCAGCCTTTGATGCCATTTTTTGAAAGTGCCACACTGGACTTAAATTCATTTGCTTTCAGAGGTATGCACCTTGCTAAGCTAGATCTAGGCAGGCAGTATTGCTGGTTTTTGGACTCCTCATGAGCCTCTCTAGAGAACTGGGGAGTTGTCACCCATCCTTAACTGGTTTACTAGCTCTCTCTGCATGTCTTTTTTTCTTTTTAAATCTTTTCCAATCATATTATTTTTGGCTCCTTTATTTGAAATATTGGCATATGGCATTCTTTTGCACAAGAAAATGAAAGTGAAAAATCTGTGAGGGTTTGTTTATAGTAACACAAAAATTGTTACTTTACATATGGGAATAGTTTAAGTTAAATATTAAAATACTATTTTCAGATTGAATCGGAAGATGATGGAAAGAATTTTGAAAAAGGTACTCAAAAGATATAAGGATTATGGTTGCATTATTATTAAACAATATTTTTAAATTACTTTTTGCAGTTATCTTTTTTTTAACGGTTATAATACCCCAAAACATCTATTTGCAGGTATCTTTTGATGATATTAAATCACTTAAATGTTTGTTGAATGAATGAAACAGTTAGAATTATGCCTTGCTTTGTCATCTGTCATTTAATCTATGTGTAAGTTTATTTCTATGTAAAAGTAGTTAGTAGCAGAAGGTAGGATAATTTGGTGGTTAAAATCCTCATTCATATCCTGACTAGCACTTCCTGACTGTGCTTCCTTTGCTAGGTCACTCACTTTCTAGAAGCCCCCGTTTCTTCACTATTTGTAATAGAGATAATAATAGTTATACCTTAGGTTTGTTTTAGTGATTAAATGAAACACACCTCACCAATGGTTCTCCTCTGTCTTTTGTGAGTAATGTTAACAAATAAGGATTGTAACAGGGAGCTAATCCACTGGTTGGTTCAGTACCAAATGTTGGCCCAGTATTATAGCACTAAAGGGAATAGTGTGAACTCAGAGAACTAAAAGTTCATTTCCCCATTTCTCTGCAGGAATCTGACATTATCTCTTCAAGATTGAATGGTTGGCTTACATTAGCGTAATGGCTTTCTTTTGTTCCCAAACAACTGCTTTAGTGCAAATTTGAGGTTAAAGTCTTAAAGTCAGAGTCTCTTGTGAGTAAGGGTAAAAGAACTGTATCTCAGCTGATATTTAAATTTCAGGTGAGTTAGGACTTTGGGATGCATCATGTAGAATTCTCAAGCATGTTCCGGGTTGATGGCGTAGCCGTGCATATCAAGTGACATCTTAAGATGAGCCAAACTCTTAGACTTAAGAAGCATCAGAGAATTTTTCTCTTGCCACTTTTTGTTAAATAGATTGCTGTAGTGAAAGGAGAAGCACATTTGGAGGTGAAAGACTAAGAATGAACCTTGTGAAGTGATTTTGAGAGTTCTTTCCTCTCTTTGATTCAGGTGTGAGTAAGGAGCATTGCCTTTCATAGTGTCCACCATATCGGGTTAACTAAAAAATCTCCCAGGCATCTGCCTCTGAAATTCAGATGCCTGAGAGACTATGATTATTGAAGAATTGAGTCCTGATGGTCGGTGGCTATTTTTCTTTAATTTTAAAGATATCATCAATTGTAAAACACACCATTGTAATCATAGCTTTTCAGGGTGGAGGAAAGAAACCATCCTTCATTAATTGTACAGAGTAATTCTTAGATACATTTGATTACAGAAATAGTGAATTGTGAAAATACATGAAGACATAAATACTAATTAAATCAAGAATAGTGTACTTTAAAACTTTCTTATCTTCTTAGAAAGTTGAAAATGGGAAATGTGATTCTGTTCTTGCATTCAGTTAATACAAATTTGAAGCACCTAATCTCAGTTCTCTTTTCAGAGAATAAACTAGTAGGTGGAATGTCAAAATATATGTCTCTGGGAGATAGAATGTGAAGGGAGATGAGGTTTGTTGTTCTTATTAGAAATCTGCATATCTGAACATTAAGAAACCTAATCAAAGAGTCAATAGAAGAAAATCCTTGAAATTTTGGCAGGTTAAATTAGGACTTTGGGATGCATCAATTACCTGGAATTTAAGACTTACTAAGCTTTTAAAAGAGCATTTTTCTTATATATATATATACAATTAAGTTTTATTTTGCTTCTTGCTTAATTACAAAATCTAATGCAATACAAAAGTAGTTTGTGGGCCTTCAATGATTAGATTTCAGGTGTTTTCTAGCCTTCTCTTCTTTTTTTTTTATTGTAAAAAATAACATATATACAAAAAGCAATAGATTTCAAAGATACTGCAAGAATTAATTATAGAACAGATTTCCGTGTCTGGTATGGGTTACAGTCCCACAATTTTAGGGTTTTCCTTCTAGTTGCTCCAAGACACTGGAGACCAAAGAAATGTCAATATAATGATTCAGCAGTCATATGCAATTGTTAAATCCTATCTTCTATATTATAACTCCACCTTCTCCTTTGATCTGTCTTCCAATCTTTAGGGGTATTTGGGCTGTGCCCATTCTAACTTTTCCATGTCGGAAAGGGCTGTCGATAATATGGGATTAGGGGATGATAGTAATTGATGTTCTTGGAGAGGCTGGCCTTTCTGGGTTTCAGGATTTATCTGGCTTAGGAACCTATCTGGAGGTTGTAGATTTCTGGAAAGTAATTATAGTGGATGGAACCTTTGTAGAATCTCAGATAGAGCCGGGGTGTTCTTTAGAATTGGCAGGAATGGTTTTGGTTAGGGTTTGGCAAATCGTGATAAATAGCAATATCTAGCTGAAGTTTGTATAAGAGTAGCTTCCAGTATCCTCTTGACTCTATTTGAAATCTCTCAGGTGCTGATACCTTTGTTACAATTCTAACATTCTCTTCTGTTACTTCTTTATAGAAGTTCATTAGTCTGATGTTTAGACTAACTTATTTCTCTAGTATGCACCAACTTTTTCATCCTATACTATTCTTTCTGCATGGAATATTTCTGTCCATATGGCTATGTTTTGAAATCTTAGGCTTTCAGATTTAAGTCCTGCTCTCTTCTGGGAACAGGATACAAACCAGTACCATATTCTCTAGCGTCTGTATCACATTTGAGGCACTTTGACACATTACCCTGCAATTATATTTACAGATTTTTATTTCCCACCGAAGATTTCAAAGTTCTTCATATCACTGTCCATTTTATGCCCTCTTTCATCTTTCTTATGCATTGTAGGTGCTCAATAAAAATTTGATGCTAGAATAGAACTTTCTAGAGGCTTTGCCTATGATATGGAGAGGACTTGCTCTATTCTAAGTATTGAAAAAGGGAAACAGACCTAAACAATATTGGGTGGAGATGGGGATGGTATAGAATCCATATGAAGACAGTTTTTTTGTTTTGTTTTGTTTTGTTTTTTTCATGGCAGGCACCAGGACTCGAACCCTGGTCTCTTGCATGGCAGGCTAGAACTCTGCCTGCTCAGTCACTGTGGCCTGCCCTGAAGACAGTTTTAATACTGAGGTTTTAAATGCTGGGATAGACTATGTGAGGAAAACTGACAGTCTTATCTTGCAAGTGTTATCTAGGAATAATTCATCTTTCCAAGTTATTTAAAAAGTATTTTTATTGAAAAATATCCATACATATACAGTCTAGCCATATTATACAATCAGTGGCTCACACATATTTGTGTATTCTTCACCATGATCATTTTTAGAATATCTGCATCACTTCAATAAAAAGAAATAAAAATTAAAAAACCTCATACATCCCATAATCCTTACCTCTCCCTCTTGAGTCACAGTATTTCAATATACCCAGTTTTTACCCTTTATCTCCCCCTATTATTTATTTTTTAATCTTTATTTTTTTTTTTACTCATCTGTCCATAACACTATATAAAAGGAGCATCACAGACAAGGTTTTCACAATCACACAGTCACAGTGTAAAAGCTAGATAGTCTACTTCAAGAATCTATGCTACTGGAACAAAGTTCAACAGTCCCATAAACTAAAAAGAGTTATCTATACAATGCATGAGAATAACCTCCGGGATAACCTGCTGACTCTGTAATTCTCAGCCCCTGAGACTTTTTCTTGTCTCATTTCTCTCTTACCCCTTTTGGTCAAAAAGGCTTTCTCATTCCCATGCCTTTCCAAGTTATTTTAAGAAAAAATTTAAGTTGATGGCTGGTCCCTTCAAAGTAAGCTATAAAATACGGGGCACTTGGGAGACAGTTGACTAATTTTTAAATATAAAAGCACAGCCTGCAAAGGATCCTGGTCTGATGCCACTTCCTTCACACTGTCCTTGTTGGTCTTTCCAAAAATCTCTGGCTAGTGAAAGGAAAATGTGTGTTTATATATATTTTTTTGTTTTTATATTTATTTATTTATATATATATTTTTGGTATGCTGCAGGGTAGAGGTCACATTTCATTCTTTTTCCATGTGTCTATCTCATTATTGCATTAGCATTTATTGAATTTTTTGTGTGTGGGGGTAGGTGCACGGGCCAGGAATTGAACCCGGGTCTCCCGCATGGCAAGCAAGAATTCTACCACTGAACCAAGCCTTGGACCCCCAATTTATACTTCTTTAGGGTACTTAAATCATGCCCTATATTGGAATAACTTTGTGTAATTTTTTTACCCCTGAGCAAATTAGCAGCTTGTTAGTGGCAGGGGCCTTGTGGACATCATTGTGTTTGTTCACTGTGACGCCTCAGCACTGGGCCTTGCACACAGTGATAGCAAGAGACAACCAAGTGCATCATGTATGCTCTCAGCTCCTCCTCCCAATAACCATGGGAGTAGGGCAGATAGGCTAAGGTATTTCTTCACAACAAGACAATGCCCTCCAAGTGGTCGATGTTCTTAAACATGGATTGAGTGAATGGAAATCCCTTTTATAAACTGCATGATGCCTCAAAACCCTAACTGTGCTACATGAAAAGCTATCAGGTAAGGAAGCTTCCACAAAATGCAAAAGAAAATCCAATTTCATGTATCTGATGCTGTTTTAATTGGGGCATTAGAACATGGCTTAAAATAATTTAGGGTCGGCTAAGAAGCTCACTGTGAGAAGGAGATCTCTGTTGTTTGGAAGGCTATTTAGTGTAAATGTTAAACTCAGCGAGACCAAAAGTGAGAAAGCAGATCTCAGAGCTCTGAGAAGTGAGTTTTATCCTATTGGTTGGAAAGCCACAAAATTCTCAAAACTGTTTTGTTTTTAATAGCATGCAGGTTAGATGAGGCATAATATCCAGTGAGCTCTAAGAAGCAGTCTGAATAGGTAGGGCTCTGTTTCTTTATCTGCAAATGTGGAGACAAGGAATGAGAGAAAACTAGGAAAAATCAGCCCAGACATTCCTCATGTTTAAAGAGGATAAAAGGAAACAAAGGTTTCTGCTTAATATCTTTAAAATTGATACATGATCCAAGTATATCAAAGAAAATTAAAATCATCTCTAATTCTACCTCTCAGAGATAACCACTGTTACAACTTTGGCATGTATTCTTCCAAACAAAGAGTCTTGCATAAATAGTTAAATAGGTAGACATACTCTAAATTTCCTCCAACAAAAACGGAACTGTAAATACATATTGTTTGCAACCTACTCTTAAGTCAGTCTCCCACAGTAAACCTGAGTTGTTTACAGTTTTTCACTACTGTAAATAATCCTATGATAAGCTTCCTTATATTCCAGTCTCTACTTCCTCAGGATAAATTGCTATACATATGAATACTGGACTTGTAATTCTTATTAGAACTTTTTTTCAAATTGGAAAAATAGTTCCCATGAGTTAGTTTGAATATCTTTCCCAGAAAAGCAACCAAAACAGTCATGGGCAACCACAAAAACCCCAGAAATCCAATTTAGACTCATTTTGCCAAGACATCATGTCCCAAATGTTCTTCATACTTAAAGCTACCCCTTAACTATTACGATTGATTGTTGTATTGCACAGTGTTGATGGCTTCAGCAGCATCATACAGACCTTCCCATTGTGTGCTCCATTGTAGGCGTGCCATGGAAATTGGGGAGGGAATGACTGTACTCTCCTGGTTTCTGGGGTGGGAGAACTTTTTATTGGGCTTCATCAATCAGCATAATTCCCTCACCTTTCCCAGTGAGTGATTTCTGGCTAGGCTGCTAATAGGGGTTGGTTTAATCATAATGAAGTCCGGCACCTTTGTCTTATGGTTGGTAGAGGAGGCATTCATTCCCCTGGTCTGAAAGAGGTAGCATACAGCTCCAGTTGTGGTGGGCAGTCTTCTGTGACCACATGGGGAGCCAGCCTCATTATGATATAAACCCTGAAGAAGGCAGACAAGGTAGCTGGGTCCCTGATGAGACTGAATGCTGGATCTAGTTTTGGTTGAATTTTGCCCTCCTGCTGGACTTTTAATTTACATGAACCACAACTTTCTTGTTATTGCCTGTTCAACTTATTTTTTTTTTAATTTTTTATTAATTAAAAAAAATTACAAGAAACACAAACATTCCCAACACATACACTCAGCAATTCACAATATCATCACATAGTTGCATATTCATCATCATGATCATTTCCCAGAACATTAGCATCAATTCAGAAAAAGAAATAAAAAGACAACAGAAAAATATAACAAACAGAAAAAAAAAATTTT
>PVIY010016086.1:0-52426 GCA_004026745.1 Myrmecophaga tridactyla | reverse complement strand
CAAGGATACAAATAGATTGAAAGTGAAAGGATGGAAAAAGATTTTCCATGCAATTTGTAGCCAAAAGAAAGCAAGAGTGGCTATACTAATATTGAACAAAATAGACTTTAAATGTAAAGGCCTCATAAGAGACAAGGAAGGACACTATATACTAATTAAAGGGTCAATTCACCAAGAAGATATAATAATCATAAATGTTCATGGCCCCCAAACTGAAGGGAGCAGTAGATATTTCAACAATAATAGTAGGAGACTTCAATACACCACTCTCCTCTGTAGACAGAACAGACAGAAAGAAGATCAACAAGGAAATAGAGAAGTTAAATACTTGATAAATGTATTAGACCTAACAGACGTATATAGGTCATTGCACCCCAAAGCACAAAGTTGTACATTTTTCTCTAGTGCTCATGGAACATTCTCCAGGATAAATCATATGTTAGGGCACAAAACATGTCTTTATAGATTTTAAAACATTGAAATTATTCAAAGCACTTTCTCTGATCACAGTGAGATGAAGCGTGATCTCAATAACCACCAAAGAAAAAGAACACTCACAAATATATGGAGATTAAATAACACCCTCTTAAACAACCAGTGAGTCAAAGAAGAAATTGCTGGAGGAATCAGCAGTTATCTGAAGATGAATGAAAATGAGAATACAACTCATCAGAACTTATGGGATGTGGCAAAGGCTGTGTTGAGAGAAATTTATTGCCCTAAATACCTATATTAAAAAACATGAAAGAGCAAAAATCGAAGACTTAACAGCACATCTGGAGGCACTTGAGAAAGAACAGCAAAATAATCTAAAGCAAAAAAGAGAAGATAAATAACAAATATTAAAGCAGAGACAAATGAATAGGAGAGGAAAAAAACAAAAGAAAGAATCACTAAAATCAAAAGTTGGTTCTTTAAGAAAATCAATAAAACTGATGGTTCACTAGCAAATCTAACAAAGAAAAAAAGAGGAGGATGCAAATAAACAAAATAAAAAATGAGAAGGGATGCATTACCACAGACCCTGAAGAAATAAAAGAAATCATAAGAGGATACAATGAACAACTACACACCAATTAAGTAGACAACTTAGATGAAGTGGACAAATTCCTGAAGACACACAAACAAGCTACCTTGACTCAGGAAGAAATAGAGGATCTCAACAAACCAATCACAAGTAAAGAGATTCAATCAGTCATGAAAAATCTTCCTACAAAGAAAAGCACAGGGCCAGATGGCTTCACAGGGGAATTTTATCAAACATTCCATAAAGAACTAACAACAATCTTGCTCATACTTTTCAAAAAAAATTGAGGAAAAAGAAACTCTACCTAACTCATTTTATGAAGCTAATATAATTTTAATACCAAAGCTAGGTAAAGATGCTATAAGAAAAGAAAACTACAGGTCAATCTCTCTAATGAACATAGATACAAAAATTCCCAATAAAATATTAGCAAATAGAATCCAACAGCACATGAAAAAATTATACATCATGACCATGTAGGGGTTTATTCCAGGAATGCAAGCATGGTTCAATACAAGAAAATCAGTCAATGTAATACAGCACATTAACAAATCGAAAGGGCAAAATCACATGATCATCTCAATTGACACTGAAAAAACATTTGACAAAATTCAGCATCCATTTCTGATAAAAACACTCAAGAACATAGGAATCAAAGGTAACTACCTCAATATGTTAAAGGAAATATGTGACAAACTGGTAGCCAGCATTGTACTCAATGGAGAGAGTCTGAAAGCTTTCTCCATAAGACCAGGTACAAGACAAGGATGTCCACTGTTAACACTATTATTCAATATTGTGCTAGAAGTTCTAGCTAGAGCAATCAGGCAGGACAAAGAAATAAAAGGCACCTAAATTGGAAAGGAAGAAGTAAAACCCTCATTATTTGCAGATGATATGATACTGTACTTGGAAGATCCTGAGAAATCCACAGTAAAATTACTTGAGTTAATACCCAAATTCAGCAAGGTGGCAGGATATAAAATTGATGTGCAAAAATCAGTAACATTTCTGTACACTTGCAATGACCTAACTGAGGAGTCAGTTAAGAAAAAAATTCCATTCCAAATAGGTACTGGTTTGAAAGGATGTATGTACCCTACAAAAGCCATGCTTTAATAAAAACCCTATTTCATAAAGGTAGAATAATCCTTATTCAATATTGCATGCTTGAAACTGTAATCAGATCCTCTCCTCGGACATGTGATTTAATCAAGAGTGGTTGTTTAGCTGGATTAGGTGATGACATGTCTCCACACATTTGAGTGGTTCTTGAGAAGTTTCTGGAGTCCTATAAAAGTGGAAACATTTTGGAGAATAAAAAGAGATTCAGAGGGTGCAGAGAATGCTGCAGCACCATGAAGCAGAGTGAAGAAGCCAGCAACTTTGGAAATGAAGAAGGAAAACGCCTCCTGGAGATCTTCATGAAACAGGAAGCCAGGAGAGAAAGCTAGCAGATGATGCCATACTTGCCATGTACCCTTCCAGCCAAGTGAGAAATCATGGCTGTGTTTGCCATGTGCCTTATCACTTGAGAGAGAAACCCTGAACTTCACCAGCCTTCTTGAACCAAGGTATCTTTCCCTGGATGCTTTTGACTGGACACTTCTATAGACTTGTTTTAATTGGGACATTTTCTCAGCCATAGAACTGTAAGCCAGCAACTTATTAAATTTCCCTTTTTAAAAGCCATTCTGTTTCTGGTATATTGCATTCTGGCAGCTAGCAAACTCGGACAAAATAACAAATAAAAGAATCAAATACTTAGGAATGAACTTAACTAGGGATGTAAAGGACTTGCACAAAGAAAACTACATAACATTGCTAACAGAAATCAAAGGAGATCTAAATAGGTAGGAAGACATTCCGAGCTTATGTATAGGTAGGCTAAGTATAGTTAAGATATCGATTCTCCCCAAATTGATCTACAGATTCAACACAGTACCAATCAAAATTCCAACAACCTACTTTGAAGATTTTGAAAAGCTAACTACCAAATTCATCTGGAAGGGAAATAGCTAAAAACATAGCTAAAAACATCCTAAAGAAAGAAGATTGAAGTAGGAGGATTAACACTCCCTGACTTTAAAACCTATTATAAAACTACAGTGGTCAAAACAGCATGTTTCTGGTACAAGGACAGATGCATTGACCAATGGAATCAAATTGAGAGTGCAGAAATAGACCACCAACTCTATGGTCAACTGATTTTTGACAAGGTCCCCAAATCCTCTGAACAGGGACAAAATAGTCTCTTCAATAATTGGGCATGGAAGAACTGGATATCAAAAGCCAAGAGAATGAAAGAGGACCCTATCTTACACCCTACACAAAATTTAACTCAAAGTGGATCAAACACCTAAATATAAGAACTAGCACTATAAAACTTCTAGAAGAAAATGTAGGGAAACATCTTCAAGACCTGGTAATAGGAGGTAACTTCCTAAACTTTACACCCAAAGATCAAGCAACAAAGGAAAAGATAGATAAATGGGAAATCCTCAAAATAAAATGCTTCTGCACCTCAAAAGACTTTGTCAAAAAGGTGAAGTGGTCGTCAACTCAATGGGAGAAAATATTTGGAAATCACATACTGGACAAAGGTTTGATTTACTGTATGTACAAAGAAATCATACACTCAATAACAAAAGAATAAGCAACCCAATTATAAAATAGACAAAGATTATGAATAGGTATTTTTCTGAAGAGCAAATACAGATGGCTCAAAAGCACATGAAGAGGGCGCACAGGTGGTTCAGTGTTAGAATGCTCACCTTTCATACAGGAGACCCAGGTTCGATTCCCAGATTATGCACTGCACCTTACCCCAATAAAAAGCACCTGTATAGATGCTTATTTTCATTGGCTATAAGGGAAATGCAGATCAGGACTACAATGAGATGCCACCTCACACCTATAAGAATGGCTGCTATTAAACAGGAAACTATAAATGTTGGAGAAGATGTGGAGAAACTGGGACACTTATGCACTTCTGGTGGGAATGTATAATGGTGCATCCTCTATGGAAGACTGTTGGATGGTTCCTTAGGAAACTAAATATCAAGTTTCCCTATGAATGAGCAATAGCACTATTTGGTATATGCCCAGAAGAGCTGAAAGCAACAACACAAACAGACATTTGCACACCGATGTTCATAGCAGCATTATTCACAATCACCAAAAGATGGAAACAAACCAAATGCCCATCAACAGATGAGTGGATCAACAAAATGTGGTATCTGATGAATGCAGGTGGCTGGAGGATGCACTGATGGAAAAGTAGATTGGTGAACGATGGTGTATACTTATGAATGAAGGTTATCCTACAACAAAAAGGAACAAAGTCATGAGGCATACAACATTGTGAATGAACATGGGGGACATTTGGTGAGACAAAATAAGCCAGAAACAAATGAACAACAATGGAATGGTCACCTTGAGAAAATGCTTAAAAGAAAACAGGGGTCTAGATTGTTGCATTTAGAGCAGACATATTAAGTCTGGAGTGGTGATGATTATTTCTGGATTTTGAGGAGCTGCTTTATATATATAACCTGATATTTAAAGATAAGAATGAAGCTGAACCGATCGGGGTCAACATAATTCAGAAGATAGGGGTAAGGAAGACAGTATCTATATTTTAGAACCACATATACTCTTTGAGACCAATGGAAGAAATATTTATTTGACCTGGAACTGAAATTTTCTGTAGTGCATAATCTAATCAATCTATCTGTATACTCTTTTGAGCAATTGAAATACAGGGAGCACAGAATAAGAAAGAAATCCTTTAAGCCTGTATAGACTATTCTAATGCCTAGAAACATCCTAGAGTATATTAAGCAGATAATCAAAAAGTATTGGCAAAGTCCCCTGAGGGAGGGGAGGAAGAATATGAAACTACTTAACCTTACCTCTGATATTGTGCCAAATTTTAGGGACACCCAACTCAATAGGCCATGCCCTCAATCATGAGGCTTACTCTTGTGAAGCTTATGAAGGTAATGTAGAAGCTTAGGCTACATATATGCATGCCTAAGAGTTACTTTTGGAGGACCTCTTTTGTTGTTCAGAAGTGGCCTCACTCTCTCTAAGCCCAGCTCTGCAAGTGAAATCATTGCCCTCTCCCCTACATGGGACAAGACATCCAGGGATGAATTCAGAACTGGTACTATGGAATCAATAATTCCATCATGACCAAAAGGGGCAATAGAAGTGTAATTAATAAAGTATCAGTGGCAGAGAGAGTTCAAATAGAGTTGAGAGACTACTCTGGAGGTTGCTCTTATGCAAACTTCAGTTAGACTTTGCTACCTATCATAACCTGCCAACCCCAACCAGGACCATTCCAGCCAATACTAAAGAAAACCTAGGGCAATGTGTAAGATTCAACAAGGATTCCACGCACTAGAGTAACTTTCCAGAAACCTATACCCTCCAGTTGGGTCCCTCGACCAGATAAGTCATGAAACCTAGCCTAGCCTCTCCAGAACATCAGAAAGTTCCATCTCTCTATCCCATATTAGTGGCAGACCCTTCCAATATCAAAAATTTAGAATTGCCATAGCCCAAACACTCCTAAAGAGAGGTATGGAAAGATCAAAGGTGATGGTGGAGTTATACAGAGAAGATAGGATTTAACAAATGAATATGAATGCTGAATCATTAAATTGATATCATTTTTAGTGTCCAGTATTATAGAGCAGCTGGAAGTAAAAACTTGAAATTGTGAAATTGTGACCTGCATCAAACTCTGAAATATGTTCTACAACTAATTGTGGTGCTGTACCTTGAAGTTTATAGCTTTTTTGTATATATGTTATTTTTCACAAAAAAAGAAGAAAAGTTGATTGTCACCATAAAAATATATTTAAGTCCTCTAGCCTCCTATATTCTGGAGCAGCTAGAAGGAAAAAGAGGGGAGGGTCATATGGTAGCCCACAAGAATCTCTTGGATCTGTCCTTTAACCACTTGTTAAAGAGTGCTTTGAAAACTATTGCTTTTCTATTTCTTTGCCTTGTATATATGTTGTACTATACAATAAAAAAGTTACAAAAAAAAACAAAAAAGAGGGAATGCTGAATTTTGTCACCTGTTTTTTTCAGCATCAGTTGATATGATCATGTGCTTTTCCTATTTCAATTTTTAATGTGTGTATTATGTTGATTGAGTTTCTTATGTTGAACCAGACTTGCATTACTAGTATAAAGTCCACTTGTTCATTTCTTTTAATATGTCATTAGATTCAATTTGATAGTATTTGGTTGAGAATTTTTCCATCTATACTCATTAGGAAGATAAGACTGTAGTTTTCCTTTCTTATCACATCTTCATCTAGTTTTGGCACTATAGTGATGCTACCTTCATAAAATGAATTAGGTAGCATTCCTTTTTCCTGAAAAATTTGGAAGAGTTTGAGCAGGATTGATAGTTCTTTTTGGAAGGTTTGATAAAATTCTGTGAAGCTATCTAGCCCTGAGTTTTTCTTCGTTGGAAGTTTTTTTTGATGAATGATTAAATCTCTTTACCTTCAGTTTGTTTGTTGAGATCTTCTATTTCTTCTCAAGTTAACATAGATAGTTTGTGTTTCTAGGAATTTGTCTATTTCATTTAAGTTGTCTAGTTTGTTGGTGTATAGTTGTTCATAGTATCCTTTTATGATTTTTAAAAATTTCTTCAGGATTCATGGTGACAACCACCCTTTCATTTCAATTTTGCTTATTTGGGCCCTCTGTTTTTTTTTTTTTCTTTGTCAACTTAGATAGGGGTCCATCAATCTTACTCATTTTCCCAAAGAACCAACATTTGGTTTTGTTGAGTTTATTGTTCTTTTGTTGTTGCTTTTGTTCCCCGGTTCATTTATTTCTGCTTTACTCTTATTACTTCTTTTCTGTTTGCTTTGAGGTTAGCCTGCTGCACTTTCTCTATTCCAGGTAAGCAGTTAAGTCTTCAATTTTTGCTGATTCTTGTTTTTTAGTGTATGCATTTAGGAAAAAAAAATCACTTTCAGCACTGACTTTGCTGCATCCCATAAATTCTGGAATGTTGTATTCTCATCTCCAGATATTTACTGATTTCTTTAACAATTTCCTCTTTAACCCACTATTTATTTTAGAACATGTTATTTAATCTCCATATATTTGTGAATGTTCTGGTTCTTTGGTGTTTGTTAATTTCCAGCTTTATTCTGTATGGTCAGAGTAAGTGCTTTGGATATTTTCCATCTTATTAAATTTATAGAGACCTTTTTTGGGTCCCAGTGTATGATCTATCCTAGAGAATGATCCATGAGCACTAGAGAAGAATATGCATCCTGGTGTTTTAAGGTATAATGATCTATATATATCTAACAGGTCTAATTCATTTATTGCATTGTTGTGTTCTTTATTTCCTTGTTGATCCTCTGCTTAGATGTTCTATCTACAGTGGAAAGTGGTATATTGAAGTGCCCCACTTCTATTGTGGACCTGAGCTAAAACTCCATTGATCACCTGGCCTCCATAAGCCCCCACTCTGACTAGTGGATGAGAGTGATGGGTGCCCTGGAGTTAATGTCACTTCTGAACCAGTGTCTAATACTCCACCAAATATCTGATCATTTTCTTTTCCCCAATGCACAGTTTCCCTGGTAAAAAGGCCATTGGTCTCCTTGGGGAAGGTTTGGAGAAAGATTAACAGCATAAATTTGTGGCAGTGTAACAGGGTTCTCCTACAAAGGGACCTGGCCTCCCCATCATTCAAGGGGCTCTGGGTCTGTAAAGTGTTTCCAGTCTGGAAATTCATTAAGGGTCTGTGACTCTGTTTTTGTAATTCAGGTTAGATTTCTGTTCACTTGATTTAGAACTCCTGTTTATACAGTTCGAACAAGAATTTAGTAGACTACCCTTCTATTGTATTTCTAGCTACCCCATGATTTACTTGCCAATGCCAGAAATCTCTGTGAGTCATATAATTTTGATGCCTGCTTTGAGTTTGCTATCTATTATAATAGCCATGTCTACCCTGTCTTTGGTGATTAAGTGCTGCCACCTGGCTTCTGCCAACTCGGGATCCTGTCGTCCCCATTGCATTTAAGGATTCTAGCTCAGTGACAGCAGTTCCTACAGTAATATCTGACCTACAGAGAAGTGCAATCACAGAGCTCTTCAGGGATGATGGTGCTAGTCTCACAAATTTATTTCTCACTGTTTTAGTAAAAGGTGCATCCTCCAGACATTCCTGGGGTGTAAGAGCAGGCTTTGCATGATAAATCCATTCTAACATTCCAATCTCTCTAAGCCTCTGGAACCCCTCATCTACATTATACCAGGGCAGTTCTGGCATTTCAACCTCAGGTAATGTTGACCACCTTTTGATCCATGTTTCAACCAACCATCCAAACAAACTGTTGATACCTTTTCTAACCCCTCAAGCTGCTACATTGAATGCAGAATTTCTGTTTTGTGGGCCCATATCAATAAATTCAGCCTGATCCAGCCTTATATTCCTCCCACAATGATCCCACTCCCTTAAAATCCTTTGTCACACATATTCCCCTGATTTTGTCTGTATATATTGGAAAACTCACACAGTTCTTTTGGAGTATAACATACCTCCTCATATGTGATACTTTTTACCTCACCTTTAGGGGCCTGTTGGTATTTTAGTCTAGTTATAGGTCTGGAAGAAATGAGGGGTGGGTCATGAAAAAAATTAGAAATATCTTCCAAGCCATTTGCTTCAGGACCTTCAATTGCAGTTTCATCTGGTGAAACAGGATTAATCACTCTAGGGCCAATCCCTTCAGAAGGAGGTTGGGTGGCCAACTCCTCAAGGCAGGGTGGAGGTGGGGTGGCTATGTCCTCAGGGCAAACTATTACCGGGTTATCTAGAGAAGACTCAGCATGACCTAGGGGTTCAACTTCACCCCCAACATCATTATCAATCCATATGTCAACATCCCATTTTTCAGGGTCCCACTCCTTTCCAATCAATGCCCTCACTTTAATGGCAGACACCATGCAACATTGAGATTTCAGTTTATGTTGTAAAGTTGCTATTCTAACAATAAGATTCTGAGTCTGATTTTCAGAGATCTCAAATCTATGGCTACAGGAAATAAGATATTCCTTCAGGATACCCATAGAAACGTCTACATCTGTCAGATGGCACTTAAGCTTCTTGTTTGAAGCCTTATATCCCTTTCACTCCTTAATGTAGCTAGTGTATCTAACAACAACCAGCCAACATCTCTATACCTCTTATTTCCACAAAACTCTGTAAAGGTGCCAAAAACATTATCTCCCAGTGCCTGACTTCATATAAGCAAAGCATTAGGAGAATTGAATGGTGATATTTTGACTATCTCTTTTACCACCTCACTCCATGGATTGGGAGTATCATTCTGATTATGGGAATCAGAGTCCTTAGTGCCTTTGAGTCCAGTCAAAGTAGAAAACCATTTGTAAAAACCCATTTTTAAGATTCCATTTCTTAGGAACCACTTCTGGTACCAAGATGTATTAGTTATGGTTCTCTAGAGAAACAGAATCAACAGAGAACACTCACAAATAAAAAGCTTATAAAAGTGTCTCACATGACTGTGAGAATGCAGAGTCCAAAACCCACAAGGCAGGCTGTGAGGCCAATGATTCTGACAGAGGGTCTGGATGAACTCCATAGGAGAGGCTCACCAGCCGAAGCAGGAAGAGAGCCTGTCTCTTTTGAATCCTCTTTAGAAGTCTTCCAGTGATTAGATTAAGCATCACTCATTGCAGAAGACACTCCCCTTTGGCTGATTACAAATGGAATCAGCTGTGGATGCAGCTGACATGATCATGATTTAATTCTATGAAATGTCCTCACCACAATAGACAGGCCACTACTTGCCCAACCAGACAAACAGGTACCACCACTTGGCCACATTGACACATGAACCTGACAATGACAAGACTGCACTAACAAAGGGGCTTGTTGACTTAAGGTATGATGGCATACTGGGGTATTGATGTATTATTCTCCTTTGATGTGCAGCTGCATGTATCAGGCAAGGTGAGGCACTGGTAGGGGAGGGTATTATCAGCAAAGACAGATTATGGCAGTATTTCTAGTTATCTGATATGTCCTCATTTGTCTGGAAGATACAATACCAGCCATTACAGCAATTGATTCATATCAGCCAAGGATGCTGAGGAGTGGGGCTGAGGGGGCTCTAAGTCAAGAATTCCTTTTGCTCTTAGAATGCTTTTTCTGAGAACTTGCACTCATCTGATTTAATATCAGCTTGGCTTAATAGCATATACAAATCCTGTTCCTATACCCCTCTATCCCCCCAGATTTCGTTGGTCTTGCCACATATTACATCGTTATACATTGTATGTCAAAAAGCCATAGGTTTGTCAATATTTATATGCATTTGCATTTTAGAACCTGTGGAAGCAAAAAGTGGAAGTATATATAATTACCCATAGGATTACCTGTACCAGAGATCTTTCTTTATGCTGCTTCAAGCCACTTCAATCCAATCTTAGTATGGATCTCTAAATGTATTCTTTTGGGGGTCCATTATTTGTGAATTTTTATATTCATGTCTTTTTGCAAATATGTGGAGTTTTCTGCCATTATTTCTTTGTATATTGCTTTCCTCCTTACTCTCTTTCTTATATGCCTATGTTGTGTATATTGATATGCTTGATATATGCCATAGTTCACTTATGTTCTGACCACCTGTTTCATTTTCTTTCTTGGCTCCTCAGCCTGAATAATTTCTTTTCTTTTTTTTTTTCAAATCACTCTGGGATTTATCAGGACATCACTCTGGACAAACCTACAAAATCTCATGCTCTACTCAAGGTTCCATGTACTTATGGTGCTCAGTTAAACTGTCTACATAAGTTATATTAGGAAATGCACTAGTCAAATTATAAATTTTGTACTAAATAAACATTTTTTGCTTTAGTCTTACACATAAGTTAAAGTTTTAAAATATTAATTATCATCTATTTTCAACACTCTGCAATATTGACATTCCTTTGTTCTTCCTTATACAAAAACATTTGAAAGTTTGTACATTTAGTCACTATCATTGTACACTCTAGGCATTCCTAGATTATGTCATCTCAGTCTTTATCATCTATCTTTCCTTCTGATTTCATTTGTGTCCCCAGCCCTCCTCCCTCAATCATTCTCACATTCAGCTTCATTTAGTGTACTAACTTTATTGTATTACAGTTAGGTAGTATTGTGCTATCCATTTCTGAATTTTTAGAATCAGCCCTGTCGCACAAACAGTATCCCTTCAGCTCCAATTACCCCAAATCTACCATATTTCTATCTCCTGATGGTCTCTTTTACCAATTGAAGTTTTCCAAGTTCATTCACATGTCAGTTCATATCAGAGACCATACAGTATTTGTTCTTTTTTTTTTCTGGCTAATCTCACTTAGCATAATGTCCTCAAGGTCCATTCATGTTGTTACATACTTCATAACTTTATTCCATCTTACAGCTGCATAATACTCCATTGTATGTATATACCACAGCTTATTTAGCTACTCATCTGTTGATGGACATTTGGGCTGTTTCCACCTTTTGGCAATTGTATATGATACTGATATAAATATTGGTGTGCAAATGTCTGTTTGTGTCCTTGCCCTCATGTCCTCTGAGTAGATACCTAGCAATGGTATTGCTGGATCATATGGCAATTCTATTCTTAGCTTCCTGAGGAACTGCCAAACTGCCTTCCCACGGTGGTTGTACCATTTGACATCCCCACCAACAGTGGATAAGTGTGCCTCCTTCTCCACATCCTCTCCAGCACTCGTTGTTTTATGTTTTATTAATAACGGCCATTCTGATGGGGTGTGAGATAATATCTCATTGTGGTTTTGATTTGCATTTCCCTAATAGCCAGGGAAGTTGAGCATCTTTTCATGCCTTTTGGCCATTTGTATTTCATCTTCTGAAAAATGTCTGTTCATGTGTTTTGTCCATTTCATTATTGGGTTGTTTGTCATTTTGTTGTTGAGCTGAACATCTCTTTATATATTCTGGATAGTAGACCTTTATCTGATATATCATTTCCAAATATTGTCTCCCACTGTGTAGGCTGTCCTTTTACTTTCTTGACAAAGTTATTTGATGCACAAAAGTGTTTAATTTTGAGGAGTTCCCTTTTCTTTCTTTCTTTCTTCAATGATCATGCTTTGGGTGTAAGATCTAGGAAACCACTTCCTGTATAAGATTTATAAGATATTTCCCTAAATTTTCTTCTAAAAGTTTTATGGTCTAAACATTATCTCTAGGACCATAAAGCCTGAATAATTTCAATAGTCTTATCTTAGGGTTCATTGGTTCTTTCTTTTGCTAGTTCCAATATACTGTTGAGCCTACCTGGGGAATTTTTATTTCTGTGATTGTAATCTTTAGCTCTGTTTGATTCCTTTAAATGATGTCTATCCTTTTATTGATATTTTCTCTGTTTGTCTATTATTTTCCAATTTTTCATTATTTTTTTCCATGGGTTCATTTAAATCTTTGAGTATATTTAAGACCACTTCTAATAAATCATTGCCTGGTATGTCCAAATTTGGTTTTCTTTGATGATGGTTTATCTCATTCAGTTGGGTGGGCCATCATTCCTGTTTCCTTGTTTGCCTTATAATCTTTTGTTGCACACTGTAAATTTTAATATTTAAATATGTTAATTATACAATTTTTCCCTGAGCTCTCTGTTCATTAAGTTTGTATACAGCTAGTGACAAGACAGAAATTTCCTTGCATGCCATGAGCTAACAAAAAGGAATTATCATGTACACAAAAACACCTTGCATAGTGTTTTAAAATTGGCACTGTGTTTTCTGGTACTCTCCTACAGAGCTTAGTCTTACTACCTATGGAGCTGAAGATCACCCCAAGGGGATAGTGCAGGGTTCTCTGATATTTTCTGAACATGCATCTTGTCCTGGGCATATACTCATATTGTTAGGAATTTTCCCATTTATGGGGATACTAATGCCTCTCCCACTTCTCCCCATGAAATAATCTTTCCCCATCCAGATGCTCTATTTTACATGTTAAAACTGGTTACTCCTTGCCCTAGGCCACTGCATTTTGATTTTTTCTTACAGTGGGTTAGCTGTTTGCAAGGCACAATGCTTAGTTCATCTTTTTGGATTTTAGTGAAAACATATTCCTCGTTTGGGTGTACTACTCCGGCTCAGTTATTGAGTGACCAGAAAAGCTGCTAATTTTGAGTGGGGATCTGAACAAGAGGAGGTTCTGCAACAGGTCCAGGCTGCTGTACAAGCTACTCTGCCACCTGGACCATATGATCCAGCAGAACCAGTGGTGCTGGAAGTGCCAGTGGCAAATAGAGATGCTGTCTGGAGCCTTTGGCAGGCCCCTATGGGAGAATCACAACACAGACCCTTAGGATTTTGGAGCAAAGCCTTACCATCTGCTGCAGACAACTACTCTCCTTTTGAGAAACAGCTTTTTGCCTGCTACTGGGCCTTAGTAGAGACTGAACGCTTAACCATGGGCCACCAAGTTAACATAAGACCTGAGTTGCCTATCATGAGCTGAGTGTTGACTGACCCACCAAGCCATAAAATTGGGCATGTGCAGCAGCACTCTATTGTAAAATGGAAATGGTATAAACGAGATAGGGCCAGAGCGGGTCCTAAAGGTACAAATAAGTTACATGAAGAAGTGGCCCAAATGCTCATGGTCTCCACTCCTGCCATATTACCTTCTCTTTCCCAGACCAGAGCTATGGTCTTTTGGGGAGTTCCTTACAGTGAATTGACTAAGGAAGAGAAAACTCAGGCCTGGTTTACATATGGTTCAGCATGATATGCAGGTACCACCTAAAGTTGACAGCTGCAGCACTACAATCCTTTTCTGGGGTGTCCTTGCAGGACAGTGGTGACAGGAAATCTTCCCAGTGGGCAGAACTTTGAGCAGTGCACCTGGTTGTTCATTTTGCTTGGAAGGGAAACTGGCCAGAGGTGTGTTTGTATACTGACTCATGGGCTGTTGCTAATGGTTTGGCTGGATGGTCAGGGACTTGGAAAGATCATAATTGGAAAATTGGTGATAAAGAGGAATGGGGAAGAAGTATGTGGATAGACCTTTTGGAGTGGGCTAAAAACATGAATATATTTGTGTTCCATGTGAATGCACACCAGAGGGTGACTTCGGCAGAGGAAGGTTTTAATAATCAAGTGGATAAGATGGCCCATTCTGTGGATACCAATCAGCCTCTTTCCCCAGCAACTCCTGTCATTGCCCAATGGGCTCATGAACAAAGTGATCATGGTGGTAGGGATGGTGGTTATGCATGGGCTCAGCAGCATGGACTTCCACTCACCAAGGTTGACGTGGCTACAGCCACTGCTGAGTGCCCAATCTGCCAGCGGCAGAGACCCACACTCAGCCCCTGGTGTGGCACCATTCCCCAAGGTGACCAGCCAGCTACATGGTGGCAGGTTGATTACATTGGACCACTCCCTTCATGGAAGGGGCAGCAATTTTCTCTAACTGGAATAGGCACATATTCTGGATATGGGTTTGCTTTCCCTGCACACAATGCTTCTGCCAAAACTACCATCTGTGGGCTTACAGAATGCCTTATCCATCATCATGGTATTCCACACAGCATTGTTTCTGATCAAGGAACACACTTCACAGCAAATGAAGTGCTGGAATGGGTACATGCTCATGGAATTCTCTGTTCTTACCATGTTCCCCATCATCCAGAAGCAGCTGGATTGATAAAGCAATGGAATGGCCTTTTGAAAACTCAATTATGGTGCCAACTAGGTGGCAATACCTTGAAACGCTGGGGTAATGTTCTCCAGGAAGCTGTATATGCTCTGAATCAGAGTCTGCTGTATGGTGCTGTTTCTCCCATAGCCAGGATCCATGGGTCCAGGAATGAAGGGGTGGTATTGGGAGTGGCATCACTCACTATTACCCCTAGTGATCCACTAGGAAAATTTTTGCTTCCTGTCCCTGTGACCTGAGCTCTGCTAGTCTACAGGTTTTAGTTTCAAAAGGGGAGTGCTTCCACCAGGAGAAACAGCAATGATTTCACTGAACTGGAATCTAAGACTGCCACCTGTTCACTTTGGGCTACTCATGCCCCTGGATCAACAAGCCAAGAAAGGGATTGTATTATTTTCTGGGGTGATTGACCCTCATTATCAGGGGGAAATAGGACTGCAACTGCACAATGGAGGTAAAGAAGAGTTTTCCTGGAATATTGGAGATTTCCTAGGGCATCTTTTAGTACTACCATGCCCTGTAATTAAAATCAATGGAAAAGTACAGCAATCCAATCCAGGCAGAACTACCAATGGCTCTAAAACTTCAGGAATGAAGATTTCTGTCACCCCACCAGGCAAAGAACCACAGCCAACTGAAGTGCTTGCTGAGGGTAAAGAGAACATGGGATGGGTAGTGGAAGAAGGTAGTGATAAATATGAACTATGACCATGTGATCAGTTACAGAAACAAGGACTGTAATGTTGTTTTGTTCATGTTTTACTATTTAAGTTGTAAGATATCAAGTTTAATAATGAATATTACCCAAGGACTTTCACCCTATTCTGGAGAGATTTAATGTGTTTCTGGTTATATGCAGGACAGTTGAGTATTGTTATGTGAAAGAAAAATGTATGTTTTTTTTTGTTTTTATTTAGAAATTAGGTATAGTTTAAGGTGATGTGTATAGCTGCCAAGTTGACAAATGGTGGACTGTCATGGTCAGGTTCATGTGTCAACTTGGCCGAGTGGTGGTACCCGTTTGTCTGGTTGGGCAAGTGCTGGTCTGTCTGTTGTGATGAGCACATTTCATAGAATTAAATCATGATCATATTGGCTGCATCTACAGCTGATTCCATTTATAATCAGTCAAGCCGAGTGTCTTCTGCAATGAGTGATGCTTAATCCAATCACTGGAAGCCTTTTAAGGAGGATTCAGAAGAGACAGGCTCTCTTGCTGCTTTGGCTGGTGATCCTCTCCTGTGGAGTTCATCCAGACCCTCCATCAGAATCGTCAGCTGCACAGCCTGCCCTACAGATTTTGGATTCTACATTCCCACATTTATGTGAGACACTTTTATAAATATTATATTTATGAATATTTCCTGTTGATTTTGTTTCTCTAGAGAACCCTAGCTAATACAAATACTTACAAACACCAAATATGAAAATGGCAGGAGAAAGCCATACATTATTCACTAGTTACTTTAAATGTAAATAGTTTAAACACTCAGCTAAAAAATAAGAGATTGTGGTTAGCACTGTGGAAAATCCACAAGAAGGCAGTGGAAGAAGCTGACAGTGCTGGGGCAGCTTTTGCAATCTTTATGAGTAGGTTATATGAGGAACTATTAGGGCCATGGCATCAAATGCAATTAAGTCTTTCCTGGAAGATACTGGCTATGGCAAAAGGAAATGGATTCTAACTCTGCCTTTATGGAATCATACAAAGGTCTAAGATCTGGTAAGCTTGGTGAACAATGTGAAGCAGTCATTTGTTTTCCCAGGCTCTTCCAGAAGTTTCCATTCCCTATTCTCATCAATTCTGTATTCCTAAAGTTAGCTGATGTTTTTAGAGTTGGAAACAGTTTAGTTTACTGAGGCTATGTGTTTTAAAGTTACTCGCAAGGTGAGAATCATCTAGAGAAGATTCTGAATGTGGATGAATTTGTGAAGAGAATTTTCTCTGTGATTTTTAGTAATGACCCTGTGTCAAGTGCCATCACACTCATGTATACTGTGTTGATATAATAATTCACCACAAGATAGTTTAAGCTGGAATTATCTATAAAAAGGGCAATATATGTGTTTTTCATTGTGAACTTTAAAGATTTGATTTTTGGTTTTTGAACTAAGATGCAATGCAAAAATATGGTAGCTATCCCATTCTGTAAATTCTTTTTAGCTAATATCTATGATACTATTTTAGTTGTAAATAGTTGCCTGTGTTTGAGGCACAACCTCTTTGTAGGTACTTTAATTACATAATTTGATGGCTCTAAACATAACTTAGCCTGAGCTCATTTTGAACTTTTGCCTTCTTGACTCTGTTCTCATTGTTTCATGCCAGTTTTTTGTATTAACTCATGGTTATGTATGCATATTTGCAGGCAATAATTTATATTTGAACTCACTGGAGAATATCAGCTGGAATTTCCTTAGACTTTCCTCTTTTTTCATGGCATTTAAAAAAATAATTTATTTTGTTATAATTTTATTTAGTAAGCCTATATCCAGCTTGAACTATATTCTTTTTAGTTCCACTGTCTATGGAATCTTATGTATAATTTTTTCAAAATTTTGAAATTTACTTTCCTAAGCTCAGGGCTCATTTTTTACTTACCCTACCTATACAATACCATTTTTATTCATAGAGTCCAAGACATCACTTCTTCCTTAAGTTTCTATTTTTCCACACCAAGAACCACTTCTTATTCTGTTGAGAATTAAGTCCAGAGTACTTCTGTTGTTCCTTTACCTTTTGAGAGGTTAAATTATAAGCAGCTGTTTGATTTTTTAAAGTCAGTTAATTGGCTTTCTGTTTTTTGAACTACATTTAAAAAAACAGAATTTAAATTTAAGAAATTCTTATCTTTTGATTCAGCAAATTCACTCACAGGAATTTTTTCTATAAATCATTTTACAAGTTGGTGAATATATATATATATTATGAGGATTATCACAGCATTATTCTTCTAAAAAGTGAAAAATTGGGAAAAATCATGTTATCAATATGGGAAAAATTACTATATGGACAACTATGTATATAATTATTAAAGAATATCAGGTAAGAATATATGTACAAATGTGGAAAGAGATATTACATTTTTTTATAAAATAAGTGGTCAAATGGTATTCATTTTATTAACTCATTTTTTGTCAGTAATATATAGGTTTAAATATACTCAGAAAAAATCTGGAGGAATGTACACTGTTAGTGATGATTTTTGGCAGGGCTTGGTAGTGGTCATTGGATTACAGATTATAGGAGACTTTTCCATGTAATTTTATAATGTTTGAATAGTTTTTTACAAGCATAAATTGTTTATGTAATAAGAAGACAAAAATAAAGACCAAAGGGAAATAGTAGGATTTAACTGGTGGAATGAATAGATTTTGGTGTAAAATCTACTAAAACAAAATGCACACATTTTAAGTTACATTCATTGAGCATTAACAAATGTCCTGTGTAACCCCAACCTCTATTAAGACATAGAATTTATCACTACCCCCCAAAATTCCCTAATGTCCCTTCCCCAGTCAGTTCCTGCACCCACCTCCCCAGAGGCAGTTCCTGTGCTGACATTTTTCCCAACCATAGATTAGTTTAAGTGCATTCACAAACTTCATATAAATGGAATCATACCACAAGTGCCCATTTATGTGGCTTCTTTCACTCAGCATAATATTTTTTAGATTAATCCATGCTGTATATGGTAATTCATTCCTTTTTATTCTAAGCTGTTTTCCACTGTATACCTATCACCACAGTTTATCCAATCTACAGTTGAATAGCTCAGAAGCTTCTGATTTGGGTCTATTTTAAATAAAACTTCTATGAACAACCTTGTACAAGAAAAAAGATCAGAGATTGATAGAATGAATAAAAAGGCACAGTCCTACTAAATACTGTTTACAAGAGACTTACACTAAACACAAAGACACAAGTATGTTGAAAGTGAAAATATGGGAAAATATATTCCATGTGCATGGTAATCAAAAGAGAGCTGGGGTAGCTGTGCTAAAACCAGACAAAATAAACTTTAAGTAAAAAACTGTGACAAGGGACAAGAAGGACATTATATGCTGATAAAAAGGTTATTGAAAAACTGGAGGCTGGGGCCAAGATGGCAGCTTAGTGAGGTGTGGGATTTATTTTGTCCTCCAGAGCAGTAGCAAATAGCCAGGAACAGTACAGAACAACTGCTGGGGCCATGACAGTGACTGAACACACAGCGTACCCCAGTCTGGACAAGCTTGAACAGCTGCAAGCCCACCCAGAACTGTGAGTTCCCCAAACTGTGGAGGCTGGCACCCTCCCCCACAAACAGCTTCCCAGAGGGGAAAGGAAAGAGACTTTACCAGCAGCAGCGGCTGAGTGCAACCAAGCTCCAATTGTGGAATTAATTAACAAATTCTGACTACTAAAAATAAGCCCCCAGCTCAGATAAACCTCGAGGAAAAGTGGAGGTTGCTGGGTTTTGCCCTGGTGCAGAGGGAGCAGGGTTGACAGAAAAAGAAAAAAGAAAAAAAAAAAGAGGCTTTTTTTGGATCACATAGCACATAATACTTGAAAGGGTCTGTGCCCTGAAGGAAAGGAGGGTGCACATAGGACCTGAAGATATACAAAGCAACATACCAACTTAAGCTCTTGATTGGCAAACCCGAGGAATGGGCATCCTGCCCTGAAAAGGATTTTTTCTTTTTCTTTTTTGTGGCTGTGTTTCTATGGCTTGACTACTCTTTAGATACAGCTACAGGGCTTCTCAGGCTCCAACTGCCCCAGGCAGAGGCAGAATTAAACTTGTTTGAGTGTTTGTCTGGAGCCTGTGCCTTCCCTGGGAGAGTAGTGGGGCCCAGCTCAGGTGAACTCCTCAAGGAATTAGACCCTGGTGTCTAGAAAAGTGAAGTAATTAAAGCCAGCTTGCAACCTCTCCTTTGTCTCAACCATGCCCCCAGAAGGAGAGTCTGCTGAAGTTAAAGGTACCACATCACCTTATGGTGGTGGGACCCACCGGCAGAAAAGCACCACATACTGGGCAGTACAGTAAAAAATGCAGAGTCCAGAGGCTTCAAAGGAAAGCCTTTCAATTGCTGGGTCTCACCTTCAGGGAAAACTGATGCAGGTGACTCTTTCCTCCTGAGAGAGAGCCAGTTTGGTCTGGAAAAATCTGGCTGGGGTCTATACTACCTAAGTAGACCCTCCTAAGCTGGGGGGAAGGCACCATATAGGCAGGTCAAGAAACAAGAAAATCAGAACTGAAAATTTCTGATTTGTTAAACAAAACTTAAGCTAGAGGTCTAGAATAAGCTGAACTGCATGTCAAAGAACAGATGGACCACAAAGTCATCCAGCAAGAAAATCCTAGGTAAAAAAAGTGAAAACAATCTCCAGAATAAACTAAGGTAATTAAATATCTAGACACCAACAAAAAATAATGAATCATACTAAGAAAATTGAGGATCTGGCCAAGTCAAAGGAACAAACCAACAATTCAAATGAGATGCAGGAGTTGAACAATTAATTCAGACTATTTCAATAGACATGGAAAAACTCATCAAAAATCAAATCATTGAATTGAAAGAAAATAAAAAGAAGAAGTTGGAAGCCTGAAAAAACAAATCAAAGAACTTATGGGAATGAAAGGCACAGTAGAAGAGATGAAAAAAAAATGGAAACCTACATTGTTAGATTTCAAGAGGCAGAAGATAGGATTAGTGAACTGGAGGAAGGGACAGCTAAACTTCAAAAAGCAAAAGAAAATATAGGGAAAAGAATGGAAAAATATTAGCAAGGACTCAGATAATTGAAGGACAACATGAAGTGCATGAATATACATGTTGTTGGGTGTCCCAGAAGGAGAAGAGAAGAAAAAAGGAGGATAAAAACTAATGGAGGAAATTATCACTGAAAATTTCCCAACTCTTATGAAAGACTTGAAATTACAGATCCAAGAAGTGCAGCATACCCCAAACAGAATAGATCCAAATAGATGTACTCCAAGACACTTACTAATAAGAATGTCAGATGTCAAAGAGAAAGAGAGACTCTTGAAAGCAGCAAGAGAAAAACAATCCATCACATACGAGGGAAGCCCAGGAAGACTATGTGCAGATTTCTCAGCAGAAACCATGGAGGTGAGAAGAGAGTGGGATGATATATTTAAGTTAGCAAAAGAGAAAAACTGCAAATGAAGAATTCTATATCCAGCAAAATTGTCCTTCAAAAATGAGGTGGAAATTAAAACATTTTCAGACAAAAAGATCACTGAGAGAATTTGTGACAAAGAGACCAACTCTGCAAGAAATACTAAAGGGAGAACTAGAGGCAGATAGGAAAAGACAGAAAAACAGGAGAGAGAGGTGTGGAGAAGAGTGTAGAAATGAAGAGTATCAGTAAAGGTAAAAAGAAAAAAAATTAGATATGAAATATAAAATCCAAAAGGTAAAATAGTAGAAGAAAGAATTGTCCTTACAGTAATAACACTAAATGTTAATGGATTAAACTCCCCAGTCAAAGACATAGACTGGTAGAATGCATTAAAATGCAGGAACATCTATATGCTATCTACAGAAAATGCATTTTAGACACAAGGATAAGCATAGGTTGAAAGTGAAAGGTAGGGAAAAGATATTTCATGCAAATAACAATCAGAAAAGAGCAGGAGTAGCTATACTAATATCCAACAAATCAGACTTCAAGTGTAAAGCAGTTAAAAGAGACAAAAAAGGACACTATGTATTAATAAAAGGAAAAATTCAACAAGAAGACATAACAATCATAAATATTTATGCACCAAGCCAGAATGCTCCAAAATACATGAGGCAAACACTGAAAAGAGAAATAGACACATCTACCATAATAGTTGGGAGACTTTAACTCCCCACTCTCATCAATGAACAGAACATCAAGATGGAGGATCAATAAAGAAACAGAGAATTTGAATAATACAATAAATGAGCTAGACTTAATAGACATTTATAGAACATTACACCACACAACAGCAGTATACATCTTTTTCTCAAGTGCTCATGGATCATTCTCAAGGATAGACCACATGCTGTGTCACAAAGCAAGTCTCATTAAATTTAAAAAGATTGAAATCATGCAGAACACTTTCTCAGATCATAAAAGAATGAAGTTTGGAAATCAATAATAGGCAGAGGGCCAGAAAATTCACAAATATATGGATGCTCAACAACACATTCTTAAACAACCAGTGGGTCACAGAAGAAATTACAAGAGAAATCAATAAATATCTTGAGATGAATGAAAATGAAAACACAACATATCAAAATCTATGGGATGAAGGAAAGGCAGTGCTAAGAGGGAAATGTATTGCCCTAAATACCTACATCAAAAAAGAAGAAAGAGCAAAAATCGAGCAATTAACAGTCCACTTGGAAGAACTAGAGAAAGAACACCAAACTAACCCCCCAAAAAAGCAACAGAAAAGAAATAATGAAGATTAGAGCAGAAATAAATGAAATTGAGAACATGAAAACAATTGAGAAAATCAACAAAACCAGAAGTTGGTTCTATGAGAAAATCAGTAAGCTTGATGGACTTAATGAGGTTGACAAAAAGAAGAGAGAGGATGCAAATAAATAAAATCAGAAATGGAAGAGGAGACATAAGCACTGACCTTGCAGAAATAAATTAATTAATGAGGGGATACTGTGAACAACTTTATGCTAATAAACTCGACAATGTAGATGAAATGGACAACTTCCTAGAAAGGCAGGAACAACCAACATTGACTCAAGAAGAAATAATCAACAAACTAGTCACAAGAAAAGAAATTGAACCAGTCATTAAGAAGCTCCCCAAAAAGAAAAGTCCAGGACCAGATGGCTTCATATGTGAATTCTACTAAACACTCAAGAAAGAATTAGTATCAATCCTGCTCAAACTTTTCAAAAAAATTGAAGAAGGAAGACTACCTAACTCATTCTATGAAGTGAAGATCACCCTCATACCAAAGCCAGACGAAGATATTACAAGAAAAGAAAACTGTAGACCAATCTCCCTAGTGAATATAGATGAAAAAATCCCCAACAAAATTCTTTCAAATCGAATCCAGCATCACATTAAAAGAATTGTACATGATGACCAAGTAGGATTCATCCAAGGTATGCAAGGATGGTTCAACATAAGAAAATCAATTAATGTAATACACCATATCAGCAAATCAAAGCAGAAAAACCACATGATCATCTCGATTGATGCAGAGAAGGCATTTGACAAAATTCAACATCCCTTCTTTTTCAAAACACTTCAAAGAATAGGAATAGAAAGGAACCTCCTCAACATGATAAAGGGAATATATGAAAAACGCACAGCTAACATCATGCTCAATGAGGAAAAACTGAAAACTTTCCCCCTAAGATCAGGAACAAGACAAAGATGTTCACTATCACTGTTGCTATTCAACATTGTGTTGAAAGTTCTATCCAGACAAATTAAACAAGAAAAAGAAATACAAGGCATTGGAATTGGAAAGGAAGAAGTAAAACTCTCACTCTTTGCAGATGATATGATACTTTATGTCAGAGACCCAAAAAATCCACAGCAAAACTATTAGAGCCAATAAATGAGTACAGCAAAGTGGCAGGTTACAAGATCAACACTTTAAAACTCTGTAATGTTACTGTACACCAATAATGAACAATCTGAGGAGGGACTCAAGAAAAAAATTCCATGTACAATTGTAACCAAAAGAATAAAATATTTAGGAATAAATTTAACTACATATACAAAAGACCTATACAAAGAAAACTAAAAGAAATCACAGAAGACCTAAATAAATGGAAGGGAATACAGTGTTCATGGATTGGATGACTAAATATAATTTAGATGTCAATTCTACCTAAATTGATTTACAGATTCAATGCAATATCAATTAAAATCCCAAAAACTTACATTTCAGAAATGAAAAACCAATAACCAAATTTATCTGTAAGAGCAGGGTGCCCTGAATAGCTAAAAATATCCTGAGAAAGTAAAATGAAGTCAGAAGTCTCATGGTACCTGACTTTAAGGTATATTACAAAGCTACAGTGGTCAAAACAGCATGGTACTGGCATAAAGATAGATATACTGACCAATGGAATTGAACAGAGTGTTCAGATATAGACCCTTTCATCTATGGATAACTGATCTTTGATAAGGCAGTCAAGCCAACTCACCTAGGACAGAACAGTCTCATCAATAAATTGTACCTGGAGAACTGGATATCCACATGCAAAAGAATAAAAGAGGATCCATATTTCACACCCTATACAAAAATGAATTCAAAATGGATCAAAGACCTAAACATTATATCTAAGACCATAAAACTGTTAGAAGAAAATGTAGGGAAATATCTTATAAATCTTATAATAGGAGGTGGTTTCCTAGATCTTACACCCAAAGCATGAGCATTGAAGAAAGAATTAGATAAATGGGAACTCCCCCAAATTAAACACTTTTGTGCATCAAATAACTTTGTCAAGAAAGTAAAAAGACAGTTTCTACAATGGGAGACAATATTTGGAAATGATATATCAGATAAGGATATTCTAGTATCCAGAATATATAAAGAGATTGTTCAATTCAACAACAAAAAGACAAACAACCCGATAATGAAATGGGCAAAGACATGAACAGACACTTTTCAGAAGAGGAAATACAAATGGCCAAAAGGCACATGAAAAGATGCTCAATTTCCCTGGCTATTAGGGAAATGCAAATCAAAACCACAATGAGATATCATCTCACACCCACCAGAATGACCATTATCAATAAAACAGAAAATGCAAGTGCTGGAGAGAATGTGGAGAAAGAGACACACTTATCCACTGTTGGAGGGAATGTTGAATGGTACAAACACTGTGGAAGGCAGTTTGGCAGTTCCTCAGGAAGTTAAGTATAGAATTGTCATATGATCTGGCAATACCATTGCTAGGTAACTATTCTAAGGACATGCGTACAAGGACACAAATGGACATTTGCACATCAATGTTTATAGCAGCATTATTTATGATTGCCAAGAGATGGAAACAGCCAAAATGTCCATCAACAGAGGAGTAGCTAAGCAATCTATGATATATTCATACAATGGAATATTATGCAGCTGTAAGACAGAATAAAGTTATGAAGTTTGTAACAACATGAATGGACCTTAAAGACATTATACTGAGTGAGATTAGCCAGAAACAAAAAGACAAATACTGTATGGTCTCACTGATATGAACTGACCTTAGTGAATGAACTTAAAAAATTAACTACTCACTTGGAGGAACTAGAGAACAACAAACTAACCACAAAGCAAACAGAAGGAAAGAAATAACAATGATTGGAGTAGAAAAAAATGAATTTGAGAACATGAAAACAATAGAAAGAATCAATGAAATCAGAAGTTAGTTCTTTGAGAGAGTCAGTAAAATAGATAGACCCTTAGCTAGGCTAGCAAAGAACCGGACAGGGTGCGAATAAATAAAATCAGAAATGGTTGTGGGACATAAGTACTGATCCCACAGAAATAAAGGACATAATGAGAGGGTTCTATGAACAACTATATGCTAACAAACTATACAACTTAGATAAAATCAACAACTTCCTTGAAAAGAATGAGCAACCATCATTGACTCAAGAAGAAATAGAAGACCTCAACAAACCAATCACAAGTAAAGAGATTGAATCAGTCATTTAAAAAGTCTCCCCAAAAAGAAAATTACAGGGCTAAATGGCATTACATGTGAATTCTATCACATATTCAAGAAAGAATTAGCACCAATCCTGCTCAAACTCTTCAAGAAAATTGAAGAGGAGGGAAATCTACCTAACTCATTCTATGAAGCCAAAATCATCATAATAACAAAGTTAGGCAAGGATATTACAAGAAAGAAAATTACAGACCAAACTCCCTAATGAATATAGATGCAAAAATCCTCAACAAAATACTTGCAAATCAAATCCAGCACCATATTAAAAGAATTATACACCATGGCCAAGTAGGTTTTATCCCAGTTATGCAAGGGTGGTGAAACACAAGAAAATCAATTAATGAAATACACCACATCAATAAATTAAAGAGGGAAAACCACATGATCACCTTGATGATGCAGAAACAGCATGTGACAAAATTCAGCACCCTTTCTTGATGAAAACATTTCAAAGGATAGGAATAGGAGAAATTTTCCTCAATGTGATAAAAAGAATATATGAAAAGCCCACAGCTAACATCATGCTCAATAGGGAAAGAATGAAAGCTTTTCCTCTAAGATCAGGAACAAGACAAGGATGCCTATTGTCACCATTGTTATTCAATATTGTGCTGGAAGTTCTAGCTAGAGCAATTAGGCAAGAAAAAGAAATAAAAGGCATACAAATTGCAAAGAAAGAAGTAAAACTTTCACTGTTTGCAGATGACATGATCCTGTATGTAGAAAATCCTTAAAAAATATATAATAAAGCTACTAGAGCTAATAAGTGAGTACAAATTTAAAGCACAAAAATCAATTGTCTTAATATACATCAGCAATGAGAAATCTGAGGAGGAAATCAAGAAAAAATTTCCATTTACAATAGCAATAAAAGAATCAGATATTCAGGAATAAATGTACTAAGGTAACAAAAGACCTATACACAGAAAACTATAAGAAATTGCTAAAAGAAATCAAGGAAGAATTAAATAAATGTAAAGACTGTGTTCATGAATTGGAAAAGTAAATATAGTTATGATGTCAATTCTGCCCAAACTGATTTATAGATTCAATGCAATACCAACTAAAATCCTGACAACTTACTTTAGGAAATAAAAAAAAACTAATATCAAATTTATTTGCAAGACTAGTGTGTTCTTAATAGCTAAAAATATCTTGAGAGAAAACAATAAAGTGGAAAGTCTCAGAGAACCTCACTTTGAAGTATATTTTAAAGCTACAGTGGTCAACATTGCATGGTACTGGCATAATGATAGGTGTACTGACCAATGAAATTGAATTGAGCATCGAGATCTATGGTGAATTGATCTTTGATAAGGCAGTCAACTCAACTCAACTCAACTGGAACAATATGCCTCTTCAACAAATGCTGCTTGGAGAACTTATATCCATGTCTAAAAGAATGAAAGAGGACTCCTATCTTACACATTATACAAAAATTAATTAAAAATGGATCAAACACCTAAACACCAGGATTAATACTATAAAATATTTAGGGAAAAATGTAGGGAAATACATTAAGGAATTTGTGATAGGTGGTGGTTTCCTAGACCTTATACCCAAAACATGAGCAATGAAAGAAGAACTAGATAAATGGGATCTCTTCAAAACTGAACACTTTTGTGCATCAAAGAACTTCATCAGGGCAGCCTATGAAATGGGAGAAAATATTTGGGAACCACATATAAGATAAATGTTTAATACCCAGAATATATAAAGAGATCCTGCAACTCTACATCAAAAAGATGAACAATCCCATTTTAAAATAGGCAAAAAATATGCACAGACACATTTCCAATGAGGAAATACAAATGGCTCAAAACACATGAAAAGATTCTCAACTAACTATTAGGGAAATGCAAATAAAAAACACAATGAGATATCACCTCACACCTATTAGAATGGCCACTATCAAAAACAGCAAATAACAAGTGTTGGAAAAAGAGTCACACTTTTTCACTTTTGGTGGATAGGTAGAATGATACAACTGCTCTGGGAGGCAGTTTGATAGTTCCTCAGGAAGCTAAGTATAGAATTGCCATATAATCCTGCAATCCCATTATTAGGTATATATTCCAAGGAAATGAAGGTAAGGACTAAAGATAGACATTTAACACTACATTTAACACTATATATTTAACACTGATGTTTATCATGGCATTATTCACGATTGCCAAGAAATGGCAACAGTCCAATATTCATCAGCAGATGAATGGCTAAACGAACTCTGGTAGGTACTTTCAGGTCTCAGAAAAAGAACTACATATAAACTGACTTTTCAATTCAGGGGCCCCTCAGCTTCTTTTGGCAGAACCAAATGTGGCGGCAAGATGAACAATTAACAAACATGCTGGGGCCATACCCACTGGAAGGTAAATGAAGCAAGACCAAATATGATAAACAGGCATGATGTCAAGACTTGTTCCTGCTTGATAACCCTCCTCTCCTGGCACTGTTTTTCCTTTAAAAATGCAGCTCTCAGAAAGAGGGCTGGAGCCATTTTCTTTCCTTTCACTGGCAGGTTTTGCTGGTTCCCACCTGCTTTCTCCCCTCAATAAATCTGTTAAGATTTGGTTCACTGTCTTGTGCAGATTCCTTAACAACTCCGACCTAACATCTGATGCCAAAACCCAGGAATGGAGTTTCAAGTGGGTCTTGAGTCTCCTGGCCCCTCAGGGTGATAGTACAGCCTTCCATTTGACTTCCTTCCCCAAACCACAAGGTCGTTAATGTTCCATGCACTCAATGGCTTGAATCCATCAGCTTAGACCATCTTGGCATGATGCCAGCTCACGTCCATGGCACTCAAACATCTACAACTAATTCAGCCCTAGGTAACTGACAACTTTCTGCTCAGAACCTCCCCTTTGGGAGTTTTGTCTGGTGTCCTGGGGTGCCCAACCCCATGCAGTGCCCAGGCCCACTTTAACGTGACATCCCAGCCTCCTGGCCTAAAATTTGAGTACTCAGTGAAAACTCTCCAATGCTTTGGGAGTGTTTTTCCCCATTGCAGCAGTCAAAACTAGTTTGGGGGATGTCTTGAGCAAAAGATTGCATGCAATTTCCTGATCCCCAATGACAAACCAGGGATGCCTGCTTTGTCATCACGAAGGATCATGGATCTGGGTTATTAGTTTCATTTGAGACCCCCTCAGCCCACCACAGTGTGGTGCCCCAGCCTGCCTCAGCAACGCACCCTCCTCCTGGTCTAAAATCCAAAAGCCTCTCATGAACAGACCTCTGTAAGCCTTCCCTTCTTCACATAATCATGGTTAACATCCAATCACTTCACAGTGACTCTAAAACTACTCTTCCCCCCAAATCTATTCCCCTCAGATAACTCCAACAAAAACTGGAAATAAAACCAAAGGAACTTATTTTTTCTCTGTAATATGGCTTGGTCACAATACTCTTTAGAACAATAAAAATGCTGGTTGGAAAATGGCACTTTCAATTGGCAAATTCTCACCAAACTTGATAATTTTATTCAGTGCAATGGTAAATGGTCTGACGCTCCCTACACCCAAGCTTTCTGAACCATCAGGTTTTGACCTTCTCTGTATCACTCTGTCACTTCGTGAAATCTTCCTCCTTCATGAGAATCTGCCTAAGCCTTCTGCCCCTCCCTCTACAGAGGCTGCAGACCTCATCAATGCTGAGGAGTCCTTCGATCATTTCTCCTCCTTCAACCCCACTGACCATGCCCCTAATTATTAAATTGTTTTGATAGCTATTTTATGTCTGTTTAATTGTTAATTGATGTATTCAATGTGTGTTCTGTACAGGGTTTGAGACCCTGGCCTAAATTTGTCTATTGATTATACTTCTAGAATAATGAGTAATCCCACAATTAATTGGCACTTAATGAAGTTAAGTAAGCCTGTTTAAATACCAGCTAGTGTGTTACCTGGGTATAGTAAAAGTTGATGCTTGTCTAATTGTTAATTGGAGTGTTAAGTGTTTAATGTATGTTTCTTAGCTGGTGTGTTCAGTTTGGTTATTAATTGGTGTGTACTTGCATTTGTATTGTTCAAATGTTCATAAATGGTTACTGATTATGAAAGTTCTTTTAAAAAGGGAACCTTTGGGCTGTATTGAAAATTGAAAAGATTTTGATTATGAGTCTATAAAAAGGTTTTATTTCTGTGACATAGTCTGGCCTCACTATAATTTAAAATGAAAATACTACTATTATAGTTAAAGTTAAAGATACTACAGTTGGAATTGTTCTGCAAAAAGTAGAAATGAGATTAAATAAAATATTTAATCCTTTATTTGTCACCCTCAAAAGTATTTCTGTGTTTCAGGTTCTTTGTTGTTTTTTTAAAGTAGTGAATTTCCTATATGTATCTGTATGCATTTCCAATGTATAATCTCATACCTCTGAATGGTAAGAGCAAATTAGTAAGAAAATTCTTAATGAGCTCTATTTGAACTGCTTAGGTATAATTAAGTGACTGATATAAATATATTAATTGGTATTTCTGAAATAAAAGGAAAATCTGAATGGCAAGATTAAAAAACTTTAGTTTTGTAATTACTGTAAACAAAGGGGGACATTAGAAAGAAACTGCCCCTGGAATTTCCTGAAGACAGCAGAAAACTGCCAAAGAGCTGCCTCTGGAAAAGGCAAAGACCTTTTCCAATGATCCTGGTCACAACTTTTAACAAAATAGATCTAATAATTGGAAATAGTTAAAACAAGAGCATAGGAACTCTCAAAGTTCCATAGCCCTTACCTAAAACTTTCAAACCCAAAATCCTGATATCTTTCTGTCTGTGCAACCAATTAAGAATTTTTCTTAGATTTAAACTTGGGACAAACTGAATGAGTTCAATATATTTCCCAAAACTTAATAGTCAAAGTACTTTTAAACTTTGTAATTTTAAGATATTATAAGAATAATAGAAGGAATTGAATGATGAATTTTTGAATTGAACAAATGCAATTATATTCTGCTTAGGTATGTTCTCCTTAAATTTAAATAAGCTTACTAACAAATAAGCTGATTTTATAAATACGTTCTCAAAATTCCTCTTAAAGTAGCCTAATAGGTTGCATAAACTGCACTTAAATATAATAAAAATAAGAATATGATAATGCTTCAAATATATCCTACTTAAGAAATAAGTTAAGTTTAATAAGAAATATAAATGGATTTTTTATAACCTTGATTACCTGGATTTTAAAGAATCAGACTTTTGTTACTTGGCCATTAGTTACCTCAGTATGTGTAAGAATTTGAATTTGTAGTGGCTTTGTTACTACCAATCTGTTAGGAATTAAAAGACATAAATCTTAGCTTCTAAGGGTTTATATTATAGTTAGAATATACACTTATTACTGCACAGTATAAAACAGTGATGACAAAAGAATAAAAATGCCAGAAGAATTTAAAAAGCAAATAAAGAATAACCTAAGAAGTCCTCACAGAAGTGAAAACATGTGTAAGACTTTTAAATAAGACAGCAGCATTTAAATAAATAAAACTCTGAACTAGTTTTTCAAAAACATAACTTAATTTTATTAACTAACACATACTTGGCATTATTTAGCAGTTGGAAATAATGTTAAAAATTGTTTTTTTATATATATTAATCCCTTAAATATAAAAAGCTGATTATATTTCAAACTTGGGGCTTTTCGAACCTCTGAAAGTAATGCTGAATTGGTCTGAGAGTTGTCAGGTGTATTATAAAATAATCATTTGTATGTTCTGAGTATATGATGCCTGGCTGTGTTGCAAAACTAAGCATAAAGTTCTTCTTTCTTCCTTTATTTTGTACTATCTCCATCTCTTTCCCTTTTATGAATGCTGCTGTTGGAAGGAATTATGCAGGTTCAAAAGCTTTGTGTATCATATTTTTTAAAAAGAAAGCCTTTGTGTTAAGCTGAGTATGCAAACAAAACTAAAGTTTAGTTTTCTCCCTGTTAAAATAATGTGGACATCAGAATAATGCCCTTGTTAATGTTTATGTTGGCATTATCCTTTATCTCAGAAGACAAGTCTTCCCACTGCTAAGGGAAAAACTGTTACAAATAATTTGTTCTTTCACCTTATATAAATAAGGTGCTAAAATAATTTAACTTATTGCAGAGGAGGTGTTTGGGAAGTAGTAAAAAGGTTAAAAGAGCTTTTCTATCCTGTTTTTAGTTAAATTTATATAGATAAAATATTATTCATATGTATAGAGAGTGTATAAACCTCTGAAACTTTAATATTGTTCTCAGTGTCCATGTTATATTCTGATAATCTGCATGTTAAGCAATGGTATGTTATATTCTGATAATCTGCATGTTAGTCATGGTTTTAATTACTCTAAAAAGAATACAGATCATAGAAACTGCCACATTTTCAGTTTCACTATTTTGCTCTACTACTAAAGATATGTGCTCAATTTTTTTTTAACTAAGAAAGATATTTATTGAAATAATACAAAGATGTTACAAGGACGCATTAGATAATGGTCTTAAAAAACTGGGTGTTCATAGTGCATGGTGTGTGGCTGCTGTAACCAGGAAAGTCCTCTCCTCAATCAGTCACACATACATCTGCTCTGTCAAGGGAGACCTGCTGAGGTTCAGGTTGGTTGGATGTAGCCTAGGTTGTACTCAACTTTAAAGGAAAGGTTGAACAAATATATGTATGTCATATTTTATCTGTTAAATAATATAACTCTGGCAAATCTACAAAAGTGAAACAAAACAAAACTTCTGCTATTGTTTCTTAACATAAAATGGCTGTCTAATGCTTTTGCTTCAGAAAGAAACTTCATTTAAAAATGCTTCTGAAAAGTAAAACTCAGATTGCAAGTGTCAACTGTTATCATTAAATTCTGAAGTACTTTACTCTTTGTATAGCCCAGTAGTTCCCTGGAACTTTAAGTATCTGTGTGACACCTGAAATACAGATTTGGTTCTCCAGCTCTGAAAATTAGCATGAATCCACATAGAAATGGTTAAAAAAAAAGAAACTGAAAGAGATCAAACTAAAAATATGATAAAACTGATGTGGCTAAAATTAAGGTAAATCAATATACAAGGTAAAGAATAATGTCTGTATTTTAAAGTTTTAACTTTTCTGTGAAATACAATAAAAAATGTTTATTTTGTCCAAAATTTGCACTATCTAATTTAATCAGCCTAGTCAGTAAAATGACCTAATTCAGCTTTATTTAATATAGAACCTGGAGCAGGAGCAAAATACTAATGTTGTGTACAAGTTAATATTATGTAATGATGTGTTTCAGAGTATTCTGGGTGGAAAATGAAAAAGTGTTTGCAAAGTCCCTTGAGGAACTGGAAAACTAGAAGTATTAAGCTTTGCCACCTGGGGAATTCCTGACATTTTTCTTAAGCAAAAGGGGCTCCCAATTTAAAAGCCAAGGCCTCAATTTTGAGGCTTGCCCTTGTGAAGCTTATTTTTATAATAGTAAATTGATCCTACTTAGAATTAGTGCCAAGAGCCATCTCCAGAAAATCTCTGCTGCTGCTCAAATGTGATCTGTCTCGAAGCCAAACTCTGAGCTTCCCCCCTATATGGGACATAATTTCCAAGGGTGTAAGCCTAGTGCTGGCAGCATGAAGCATAACTGGCCCTGGCATCATGGGACACAACTGGCCCTGGCATTGTGTGACATAACTGGCCCTGGAACTGTGAGCCAAGGATAAGTCTGGCCCTGACATGGATGAATTGACCAAAAGAGGAGAAAGAAATAGTGTTTCAAAGACTAGGAGATTTCAAATCGAGTTGAGAGGTCAATCTCGAGGTTACTCTTATGGAAACTTCAGCCAGATATTGCAAACTGTCACAATACAGCAAATCCCAATCAGCAGTGTTCCTAGAGACCCTAAAATATATCCAGTGCTCTATAAAATTTTACTTATTGTTTGTTTTTCTTTTGAAACCTCCAGATTGTTCTAATGTCAAAGAAGCTCTGAAACCCAAAGATGCTGGACTCTCCAAGAACAACTAGTTTAATCATTAATGCCTTTGCCCCTTAATAATGACATCCCTTTTTCAGCCTTGAAACAGTTGGAAGAGCTCTGGGTGTCCTAACTGCAAGAGCAGAAAGGACCTGTGCAAAATTTAATGAAATCTGCTGCTTTTGCATCAATAATACAGGTCAAGTAGAACAAAATTTAAAAATACTTAAAGAAAATGGCCATAATAAATAATAATTTAGCAAATGCAGATGAAGATTCATCTTGGCTAGAAAATGTTCTCTCAAGTTTTCTTTCATTCTTCTCCACCCCTTTATGAGCTATTCTGCTCCCCCTCATTTGGGCCCTTAATTATCCTCTTGTTAACTTTACTCCTAGCCCCTGCCTCTTATGATGTCTGACTATGTTTCTTCACTGGTCAATAGCAGCCATGAACAACCAGCAAAATTCTGGAAACAAACTACTGGCACAACAGAAATTTGAAAATCTGTGCCTTTCACAACAAACACATCACTATCAGCCCATTCCAACAGAAGATGTCCAGAAACCCAATTAGTTCTGCCCCAGCTCAGCTCAAAGCAATAACCACCCCACCCCCGCTGCACCCATACTCAGCAGGAAGTAGCCAAAGAAATAATAAAATGTCCTTGCTCCTTCTAAAAATTGTTTTGAGCTAAGCCAAGGCATTAACCCAAATCCAACCCCAGATTCACTCAATTTTATTAAAAGAAAAAGGCAGGAATATCAGGTCTCAGAATAAGAACTTTACATATAAAAGGGACTTTTGGACTCAGGCACTCTCAGCTTATTTTGGCAGAACCGATGTGGCAGCAAGATGAATGATTACCAGACAAGCTGGTGCCTATCCATCAAAAGGCAAATGAAGCAAGGCCAGATATGATAAACAGATATGCAGTCAAGACCTGTTCCTGCTTGATAACCCTCCCTTCCCAGCATAGTTTTTCTTTTAAAAGCTCTAAGAAAGAGAACTGGAGCCATTTTCTTTCCTTTCACTGGCAGGTTTCACTGGATCCCATCTGCTTTCACCTTGCTTTATCCCCTCAATAAATCTGTTAAGCTTTGACTCGCTGTCTTGCACAGATTCCTTAATGACTACAACCTAACATATACATATGATGGAATATTACACAGCTGTGAGACAGAATAAAATCATGAAGCCTGCAACAATGTGAATGAAACTTGAGGACATTATGTGTTCTAGTTTGCTAGCTGCTGGAATGCAATATACCAGAATCAGAATGGCTTTTCAAAAGGGGAATTTAATAAGTTGCTAGTTTACAGTTCTAATGCTGAGAAAATGTCCCAATTAAAACAAGTCTATAGAAATGTCCAGTCTAAGGCATCCAGGGAAAGATACCTTGGTTCAAGAAAGCTGATGAAGTTCAGGGTTTCTCTCTCATCTGGAAAGGCACATGGCGAACATAGTCACAGTTTCTCTCTTGGCTGGAATGGCTTATAGCAAGCAAGGCATCATCTGCTACTTTCTCTCCTGGCTTCCTGTTTCATGAAGCTCCCCCGGAGGCATTTTCCTTCTTCATCTCCAAAGGTCACTGGCTTGTGGACTCTGCTTCGTAGTGCTGCAGCATTCTCTGCTCTCTCTGAATCTCTCATTCTCCAAAATATTTCCTCTTTTATAGGACTCCAATAAACCAATCAAGACCCACCCAAATGGGTGGAGACATGTCATTCCCTAACCCAGTTTAAAAACGATTCTTGACTAAATCATATCATCCAGGGAGATGATCTGATTACAGTTTCAAACATACAGTATTGAATAGAGATTATTTTACCTTTATGAAATGATATTTTGATCAAAACATGCTTTTCTAGGGGGCATACTTCCTTTCAAACCAGCACATTATGCTTAGTGGAATTAGCCAGAATCAAAAAGACAAGTACTGCTATGTGATGACATGGTGAGTTATTGATTATATATCAAAAATGGAATGACCATATGGTAAGAATGTTTGTGTTTGTGCATTGTTATGTTTAATAAATAAATTAGTTAATTAAAAAATGTTAAATACTGTATGGTCTCATTAATATGAGCTTATATTAATGAGTGAATTTTGAAAGTTAAAGTTGAGAACACAGGTTATCCAAGAGATTTTTAAAAAAGGGTAGAGATTGGGCATTTGATGCTGAATGAGAACAGAATGTTCAACAGGATCGATTGTAAAGATCCAGAAATGGATATCATAATACTATCTGATTGTAGCACAATATTATAAGTACACTGAGCAAAGCTGAGTGTGAGTGTGGTTGAGGGAGGAGGGCTGGAGGCATGGATGGCACTCAAGGAGACAGGAATAAAGACTGAGAGTATGAAAACTGGGACAATTTAACTTAGCAATGCTTAGCATGAGTAATGATTATAAAATATACAAATACAATGTTTTTGCCTGAGGGAAAACAAATGAATGTCAACATTGCAAAGTACTAAAAATGGGATGGTATATGGGGAAAAAAAGAATTAATGCATACTAGGGTCTATAATTAACAGTAACATTGTAATATGCTTCTATTGAATATAACAAAGGCAATATGCCAAAGTTAAATGTCCATAAGTGGGGGTTATGAGGGAGGAGTATGGGATTTTTTGTGAAAGCAATGGAAATGTCCTCATATAGATTGTGGTGGTAAAGGCATGGTTAAGTGATTATACCAGGAACCATTGATTTTTTTACTTTTTTAGACTTTACTCTTAGGAAAGAAAATAGTTGGGTTATTTTTGGCACTGCCCTGCTCACCTGATTCCTTTCATAGGAGGATTAGGGAGTCAATTATGGTTTTAAATGTTTCCCTTCTTCCAAACATAATTTACTGCTACATGTTATGGATACTTTGCATCTTGAGGATGTCATTAACCTCTTAATTTTATGTATCATCAGATGTTAAATGAGATTAACAGTACTCAGATGATAGACTTGTTTTGAGAATTAATTGTGGTGGTAACTATGCCAATACCTGGCTTGGAGAAGTGTCTTTTTGTCAAAAGGATCATAACAACATTCTCTGGTAGGAAATTCTTTGCATAAAAACATGTCTTCAATGAAGATATACAGTCCAGAATTATCCAACTAAAAGAGATTCAACCTCACAGATTAGGAATTCCAGAGGTGGGAAGCAGTTATATGTCAAGGCCACATGGCCACTAACCCACATTGTTGAGACCAGAGTACAGGCTTCCCGACACCTAAAACCCTTCCAACCCTCCACTGGCTTTTCAGAAACTAAGCACTTGAGGGTGGTGAAGTATACCCAAGATATTTCTCTGCAGCAACAGAGCCAGGGACCTCCACACCCCTTCCCAATTCCCAATCCCACATCCTTTAAAACTCCTGGGTACAAATGTTAAGGATAACATCTCACAATTCCTAAAACTCCAGCTGTTGTTGGCTTGCTAAAGAACAAGGAGAGAATTAAACCAGCCACAGGGTCTAGGAAGTTACTTTGTACTAACAGGACCTTGCCTCAATTCTAGTCTATGTAGAACACAACCCCTTTAATTTAATTCCTTTAGATGCAAAGCTGAGTTTAGTTGTATGTCTTTTCAGTACTACTATGTTTCATGCTGCAGATTAGGAAATAGAGGATCAAAGGTTAAAAGAAAATAAGCAAGGACACATAACCAATAGGTAATATCCATTGTCTCAACTTCCTCAATTTTTCAAGCCACCCTAGTTTGGTTTTTGTCCCACCACTCCATACAAATTACCTTCACCAATGTATCCCTATTTTTAATGGCAATACCACTACCTGGAATTATCTTAACTCCTCTCTCTCCATCTCTCTTCACATGCAGACTTTTGGCTCTTTCTATTAAATAGATTTTAAATATATCCCCATTGTACCATCCCCACAATCACCAACCTAGTCTTATGATAATTAGCCTCTTAACTAGGCTCACTACATCTACTTCCATCTTCTTCCAAATCATTCTCCACACTGCAACCAAAATAGTCTCTTCAAATCATAAATGGGGCCATATTACTCTATTTCTTGAGACCTTTCAATGGTTTCTAAATGGACCCTGGAGGGAAGCCTCAAATGCTTAATAAGATTTCTGAATATGGTAAGCTGAGCCTCTCTGCCTGATATCCTCATCTTTTACCAGTCACCCCTTCATTCTTTCAGCATCTTGTGGTCCATTTCTGAAACATACTAGGTGCTTAATTTAGCCTTGATTCTTTCAGGGTTCTATTTACTCTGTTTAGAATATTATCAGTCTCTCTCTGCCTGTATCACTTCTTTCTCTTATCAAACTTCTACTCAGTTTTTAAATTTCAGCTTCAAAATCCCTAGCTCTGAAAGAACTTCCCTTATGCCCAAATGAGATAGGATACCTTGTCTTGTATAAGTGCCACGTATGCTCTTCATCCAGAGAATTTTACATCCTCATGATTATTTAATGTCTGCATGCCCTGGTAAGAATGAGTGCTTTATGTCTGCCTCCTTTTCCTTCTCCTTCAGCTTAGTACAATGTCAATAAAAAGCCTCCAAAGCATAGTCATGGAATGAATAATGTAGAGAAATGCAGACTGTATCACAGAGTCTGCCTTTTCTTTATACAACTTTTATTCTGATTAGTCCCTCAGATGACTGCAAGGTGTGAGGATATAGATCAAAAGCAGGCTGAGAGAGGGAGAGCAAGGTGAGTCCACTCTCCCAGCCTCATGGCCTAGTAAGAATTTCAACCTAATGAATTATCATAGGGCCTACTGTCTCTCCTCTCCTTCACTTCAACTAGACCCACCCAAGTGGTGAGGCCACTCAGTCTCTTCTCTCCCTTAAGATAATTTCTACTTGAGTTCTGCCCTACTTCCTAAAAGACTCATAAAATAGCTGCACCATGCTAGACCCTAACATTATCTTATCTGATCCTATATTAAAGCTCTACAGAAGATATTTTTTTTAATTCCACAACAGAAGATATTATTTTTTTAATTCCACAAAGGAGGAAAGAGACTCAGAAAAGTTTAGCAAATGTATGACGTTCATGATTTTAGTTTATGAGAGCTGCCAGAATGCAATATACCAAAAAAAATGGAATGACTTTTAAAAAGGGGAATTTATTAAGTTGCACGTTTACAGTTCTAAGGCCATGAAAAAAGCCAAAATAAGGCATCCAGAGAAAGATAACTTGATTCAAAAAAGCCGATGGGTCTAGAACACCTCTCTCAGTGGGAAAAGCACATGGCAACACCTGCTAGCTTTATCTTCTCATTTCATAAGACTTCCCCAGGGGCATTTTTCTTCTGCATCTCCAAAGATCTCTGGCTGTGTGGGCTCTGTCAGCACTCAAGCTTTTTCCCAAAATGGTTCCCTCTTAAAGGATTGCATTAAGCAACCTTCCTTTGAATGGGTCGAGACACATCTACATAGAAACGAACTAACAAAAAATTACCATCCATTATTGGGTGGGTTACATCTCCATGGAAACAGTAAAATAATCCCACCCAGGAAAATATGGAATCAGGATTAAAGAACATGGGTTTCTTGGAGTACACAACTGTGCCAGTTTGAAATGATGCATGTCCCCCAGAAAAGCCACGTTTTAATCTAAATTCCATTTTGTAAAGGCAGAATAATCCCTATTCAATATAGTATGTTTGAAACCATAATCAGATCATCTCCCTAGAGATGTGATTTAATCAAGCATGGTTGTTAAGATGGATTAAGTGACAACATGTCTCCACCCAGTTGGGTTGGTCTTGATAAGTTTCTGGAGTCCTATAAAAGAGGAAACATTTTGGATAATGAGAGATTCAGAGAGAGCAGAGCATAATAACATAGCCATGAGAAGCAGAAGTCTACCAGCCAGTGACCTTTGGAGATGAAGAAGGAAAATGCCTCCTGGGGAGCTTCATGAAACAGGAAGCTGGGAGAGAAAGCTAGCAGATGATGCCATGTTCTCCATGTGCCCTTCCAGCTGAGAGATGAACCCTGACTGTGTTCAGCATGTGCCCTTCCAGATGAAAGAGAAACTCTAACTATATTCACCATGTGCCTTCTCACTTGAGAGAGAAACCCTGAACTTCATAGGCCTTCTTGAACCAAGGTATCTTTCCCAGATACCTTAGATTGGACATTTCTATAGACTTGTTTTAATTGGGACATTTTCTTGGCCTTGGAACTGTAAACTAGCCACTTATTAAATTCCCCTTTTTTAGAAGCCATTCTGTTTCTGAGATATTGCATTCTGGTAACTAGCAAACTATAACAATGACATTGTGAGATTTACCAGCTATTGAGCTAGGAGATCACCCTTAGACCAAAAAGGGCAGACTCATGTGATACCATAGAAGCTTATACTAGAATTTTGTGATTACAAACTGTTTTATATGAATGTATTAGTGGCAGCGGAGAGGGGAGCATGGATGATGAAAGAGTAAGGACTTCATTTTCCAGAAGAGAAAGACAAATACTTAGACCAAACAATGGCTGCCCAAGAATATGCTAGACTATAAGTTCAGTGAGGGCAAGAACAGTGTCTATTTTGTTTACTTCTATATCCCTTGAATAAATGCAGTGCTTAGCACAAAGCAATATAATAAATGTTTGCTGAAGAGTTAAACCTTCTCAATAAACTTTCTATGGTTACCATTATTCCCATTTTTCAAATGAGAAAACTGGATCTCAGAGTAACTTGCCCAGAGACAGAACCAGGATCCAAAGGTAGCCCAGATGACTTCCTCCACAAAATGCCATGGGCCTGTCTGTATTCCGTTTTAAAAAGGAATTGAAAACTGTGTGCTGAACCCTACAACGACCCCAGTTTACTGTCTTGAGGGAGGTTCCAGGCTGCCATCCAGGAAGAAGGAAATACAGTGAAGCCTAGAGAACTCCCTAAGTGGAAGATATGCAGCTGAGAATCCAGAGAGATGAAGGTGACTACAGATTACAGAATGGAGAACTGGCAGGGAGAAAGCTACACAGAGAAAGAACCAAGGATATGTAGCAAGGCTTTCTTAAGTATTCAGCAGAGAACTGATAAACACATTCATATGAGAAAACACAAGACCAGAGAAAGAGCCACCCAGAAAAATTAAAAATGGCCATTTCTTCCCTGGAACACTGGGTGGAGCATCCAGAAGGTGTTACCTCAGCAGTGGGTAATAGTAAGGTCTAACTGGACCCTGCTCAGACCCCACCTAAAAAATTATAAAAGCAAGATGCCCCCAAATCAAACCACTCCTCAGCAATTTAACAGTGTCCTAGAACAAAGCTCAAGAACATTTATAAAAATACAAAAATATACAGCATTGAATAAGGAGAGAAAAGAGAACAAAAAAGTAATATAATATCAATGACAAATTCCTGTCGCCTGTATATATGTAGTCAGAATTCCGGAAAGAAATAAAAGAGAAGCTGAAACAGAAACAAATAGTTGAAGAATTAACAGCTTAAAGTGTTCCATATATGCTGAAAACTCTAAACTCAATGAACCCAAGCACAAGACACACACAAAAAAGGACACCAGGGCATGTTATAATCAAATTGTTCAAAAACAGTGATAAAAGAGAAAATTATTTTAAATAGGGGGCAAGATGGTGACTTAGTGAGGTGTGGAATTTAGTTCATCCTCCAGAGCAGCTAGCAAGTAGCCAGAAATAGTATAGAACAACTGCTGGGGTCATATCAGTGACTGGGCACCAGTGTACACCAGTCTGGGCAAGCTGGACTGGCTGAGACCCCATACAGAACTTAAGTCCCCCAAACCTCCATGGGGCCTCCATGACCAGCACCCCTCCACAAGGGGTGTAGCAGGCTGTTTCACCAAAGGGAAAAGAAACAGACTTTACTAGAAGCAAAGGGTTAGCTCCGCTAAGTTCCATTTCAGAATTAATTAACAAATTCTGATTACTAAAAATAAGCCCCCAGCTCAGATAAACCTGGAATAAGTGCTAAAGGTACCAGGAGTTTTTACATGATGGAGAAGGGGCAGGGCTTATGAAAAACAAAACTGAGGCTTTTTGTCAGACAGCACAAAATACTGGAAAAAAGCTGGACTCTAGAAAAAGGGGGCACAGAGAACCAGGAGATACTTTGAGCCACATACCAATTAAACTCTTGATTAACAAACCCAAGGAATGGGGGTCCTACTCTGAAAAAGGCTTTTTTTTTTTTTTGCTCTGTTTCTACTACTTAACAGTTTATTAGATAGAACTGCAAGCCTTCTCAGACTCCAGCACTGCCCCAGGCAAGGGGGGAATTAAACTTTTCTAAGAGACAAAGTAACTAGTCAGGTGAAAGGAGTTAATTCCCTAAAAGCTGTGCTTTCCCCAAGAAAAGGTGGGGCCTAGCTCAAGTGGAATCTGTCCTTCAAGGAATTCAGGCTCCAGGGACTGGAAAACTGAAGCAGTTAATGCCAACCTACAACCTCCCTTCTGTCTCAAATATGCCCCTGGCAGGGAGAGCCCACTGAAATTAAAGGCACCACTTCACTTTACAGGCAGATAAGCACCACATAATGGGCAGGAAAGGAAAAACACAGAGTCTAGAGGTTTCATAGGAAAGTCTGTCCCCCTACTGGGTCTTACCCTCAGGGAAAACTGATGCAAGTGCCTCTTTTCTCTTAAGTGGAGGCCAGTACAGTCTGGGAAAATTTGACTGGGATCTATAATATCTGAGGAGATCCTCCTCAAAAAACAAACTAAAAAAAGGCTCCATATAGGTTGGCAAGAAACAGAAAAACAAGAATTGAAAAATTCCAATCAGTTAAACAGAACCTATGCTAGAGGTCTAGAATAAGCTGAACTGAATGTCAAAGAGCAGATAGAGAACAAAGCCATCCAGCAAGAATCATAGATAAAGAAGTAAAAGCCATTTCCAGAATAAACTAAATAGGGAAATCAAATACCTAGATGCCAGCAAAAAATAATGAATCACACTAGAAATATTGAAGATATGGCCCAGGCAAAGGGACAAATCAACAATTCAAATGAAAGACAGGATTTGAAACAACCAATTCAGGATGTTTGAACAGACATGCAAAATCTCATCAAAAATCAAATCAACAAGTTGAGGGAGGATATAAAGAAGGCATTGTGCAAACAAAAAGAAGAAATCAAGAGTTTGAAAAAAATCACAGAACATATGGGAATGAAAGGCACAGTAGAAGAGAAAAAAACTGAAAAATGCAGCAATAGATTTGAAGAGTCAGAAGAAAGGATTTATGCTGGTTTGAAAGGATGCATGTGCCCTAGAAAAGTCATGTTTTAATCCTAATCCCATTTTATAAATCCAGCCATTTCTTCTAATCCCTATTCAGGACTGTACATTTGAATATGTAATTAGATAATCCCCCTGGAGATGTGACTCAATCTAGAGTGGTTGTTAAACTGGATTAGGTGGAAATGTGTCTCCACCCATTTAGGGTGGGTCTTGATTAGTTTACTGGAATATGATAAAAGAGGAAACATTTTGGAGAAAGCTGGAGATTCTCAGAGAGCAGAGAAGAATGACATAGCCATGAGAAGCAGAGTCCACCAGCCAGCAACATTTGGAGATGAAGAAGGAAAATGCCTCTCAGCGAGCTTCATGAAACAGGAAGCTAGGAGAGAAAGCTAGCAGATGAGGCCATGTTCACCATGTGCCCTTCCAGCTGAGAGAGAAGCCCTGACTGTGTTTGCCATGTGCCTTTTCACTTAAGAGAGAAACCTTGAACTTCATCAGCCTTCTTGAACCAAGATATCTTTCCCTGGATGCCTTTGATTGGACATTTCTATAGACTTGTTTTCATTGGGACATTTTCTCAGACTTAGAACTATAAATAGCAATTTATTAAATTCCTATTTATTTAATATTAAAAAAAATAAATGAATATTTTTATTTATTTAATAAAATTTATTAAATTTTAAAAGCTATTCCATTTCTGGTATATTGCATTCCAGCAGCTAGCAAACTAGAACAGATTTTGGTGCCAGAGGTGGGGTGTTGCTGCAGTTTGCAAATATCAAACCTGTTGGAATGGCTTTTTAAATAGATAAGGGGAAGATACTGGAGAAGTTGCGAGGAGTTTGATAAAGAAGGCCTAGAATACTTTGAAGAGACTCTTGGTGGAAATGTGGACTCTAAAGATACCTCTAACCAGGCTCTATACAGAAATGAGGTACTCATTATTATAGACTGGAAGGAAGATGAGCCTTGTTTTAAAATGGCAGATAATCTGGCAAAATTGCTGAGTGGCTTTGGCTGGAAGGCTGATTTTAAAAGCCATGAACTTGGATATTTAGCAGAAGAAATTTCCAAATTAAATGTGGTAAGTGCAGCCTGGTTTCTCCTTGCAGTTTATAGTGAAATGCGACAGGAAAGAGATAAGCTGAGAACTGAATCTTGGGTACAAAGAAACCAGAAATTGGTGTTCTAAAAAATTCTGGGTCAAGGAAGGGAGACCCCAGAGAATATTGTCCCATGTGAGGATTTGGCCAAATGCAGAACCAATCAGCCATTTCAGAGAAAGCCAGCCTTGGACATGGAGTTATCCAGGAAGGATCTATGGAAATTCCTTATGTCTGATGGGCACGATCTGAGGCTAGTGCATAGAAAGCCAATGAGAGTGTTGTGGGATCTGTATAAAGACAATCACTACCAGTTAGGACTGAGAGGGACAGAGAAGAGACACATTGGAGGAAAAATAACTTCAGAGGCAAAGCCATGGAGGCTGGGGTCTGAAGTTAAGAAGCCTTGGGCCAGGAGAGCGGGCCTACCTAAGCCCATAGAGAGGGTGAGTTTGCCCCAAAGGCAGAGGATGGGCCTTCCAACTTGTTGCAGTGGAAGAGTCATGCTGCCTCAAGCCTTGGAGAGGGTGAATCACATTCCTTGAGGCTTGGGGAGAGCCAAGCTGCCACCACATGGAGGGGTTGAGTGTGTGCCCCGGAGATGGCAGAGAGCCTGGGTGCAGCCCTGATCCTTGAAGAGGGTGGAGCCGAGAAAAAGGTGGTCTCCCCAATATCCCCCAAGCTTGTGTTTCAGAGAGGTAGGCCTCTGTATACTCTTGGAAAGGGTGGGACTGCCACTTTCAGAAGCCTCAAAGATAAATGACCCTCAGACTTTGAAATATTATGGACTTTGCCCTGTGAATTTTTGAAACTGTATAGGTCCGGTGAACCCTGTGTTCCTTCCTCCCTATGGATATGGGTATTTGTATCCTATGAATGTTCCTCCTTTGTATGTTGGCAGCAAATAACTTATTCTGAGTTTCACAAGTCCAGAGCCAAAGGAGAACTTTGTTTTGGGATAGACTATGCCTGTAACTAACTTTGAGATTTTGTACTGGTTTTAACCTTATATTGTAGTTGTAATGCTACTAAAATGGTTTAAAGATTTCTGATATTGTGATGGAATTAATGTATTTTGTGTATGGGGAAAACATGTTTTTTAGGGTCCAGAGGGTGGAATATGCTGGTTTGAAAAGATGTATGTACCCTAGAAAAGCCATGTTTTAATCTTAATCCCATTTTATAAATCCAGCCATTACTTCTAATCCCTATTCAGTACTGTATGTTTGAATCTGTAATTAGATCATCTCCCTGGAGATGTGACTCGGTCTAGAGTGGTTCTTAAGCTGGATTAGGTGGAGATGTGTCTACACCCATTTAGGGTGGGTCTTGATTAGTTTACTGGAATATGATAAAAGAGGGAACATTTTGGAGAAAGCAGGAGATTCTCAGAGAGCAGAGAAGAATGAGAAAGCCACGAGAAGCAGAGAGTCCACCAGCCAGCAACCTTTGGAGATGAAGAAGGAAACACCTCCCAGAGAGCTTCATGAAACAGGAAGCCAGGAGAGAAAGCTAGCAGATGAGGCCATATTCACCACGTGCCCTTCCAACTGAGAAAGAAAACTTGACTGTGTTTGCCAGATGCCTTCTCAGTTGAGAGGGAAAACTTGAACTTCATCAGCCTTCTTGAACCAAAGTATCTTTCTCAGGATGCCTTTGATTGGACATTTCTATAGACTTGTTTTAATTGGGACATTTTCTCAGACTTAGAACTGTAAACTAGCAACTCATTAAATTCCCCTTTTTAAAAACCATTCCGTTTCTGGTATATTGCATTCTGCAGCTAGCAAACTAGAACAGGATTAGTGAACTGGAAGACTGGGCATCTGAATCTGACACGCAAAAAAATATATAGGGAAAAGAATAGGAAAATATGAGCAGGTCTCAGGGAATTTAATGACAACATGAAGTGCATGAATATACAAGTTGTGGGTGTTGAAGAAGGAGATGGAAGGGAAAAGGAGAGGTAAGACTAATGGAGGATATAAATAACCATTGAAAATTTCCCATCTCTTATGAAAGACATAAAATTGTAGATCCAAGAAGTGCAGCACACCCCAAACAGAATAGATTCAAACAGATATACTGCAAGACATTTACTAATCAAACTGTCAGATGTCAAAGAGAAAGAGAGAATTTTGAAAGCAGCAAGAGAAAAGCAGTCATTCACATACAGGGGAAGCCCAATAAGTGTATGTGTGGATTCCTCAGCAGAATCCATGGAGGTTAGAAGGCAGTGGTTAATATATTTAAGATCCTAAAAGAGAAAAACTGCCAACCAAGAATTTGATATCCAGCAAAATTGTCCTTCAAAAATGAGGGGGAGATTAAAACATTTTCAGACAAGCAATCACTGAGAGCATTTGCATCCAAGAGACTGGCTCTGCAAGAAATACTAAAGGGGGCACTTCAGGCAGATAGGAAAAGTTAGGAGAGAAAGGTGTGGAGAAGAGTGTAGAAATGAAGATTATCAGTAAATGTAAATGGGAAAAAAACATGAAATATGACATAAAATCCAAAAGTCAAAATGGTAAGAAGAAAGTACTGCCTTTACAGTAATAACACTAAATGTTAATGGATGAAAATCCACAATCAAAAGACATAGACAGGCAGAATGGGTTAAAAAAAAAAAAAGGACCCATCTATATGCGGTGTACAGGAGGCTCATTTTAGACCCAAGAACAAAAATAGGTTGAAAGTGAAAGGTTAGGAAAAGATATTTCATGCAAACAACAACCAGAAAAGAGCAGGAGTAGCTATACTAATATCTGACAAATTAGACTTCAAATGTAAAACAATTAAAAGTGTCAAAGGAAGAAATTATGCATTCATAAAAGGAACAATTCAATAAGAAGACATAACAATCATAAATATTTATGCACGGAGTCAGAGTTATCCGAAGTACATGAGGCAAACATTGACAATACTGAAGGGTGAAATAGACACCTCTACCACAATAGTTGGAGATTTCAATTCCCTGCTGTCATCAATGGATAGAACATCTAGACAGAGGATCAATAAAGAAACAGAGAATTTGATTAATACAATATAATGAATGAGACTTAATAGACACTTACAGAGCACTACACCCCACAACAACAGGATACACCTTCATCTCAAGTGCTCATGGAGCATTCTCAAGGATAGATTATATGCTGGGTCACAAAGCAAGTCTCAATAAATTTAAAAAGATTGAAATCATGCAAAACACTTTCTTGAATCATAAAGGAATGAAGTTGAAAATCAATAACAGGCAGAGGGACAGAAAATTCACAAATATGTGGAGGCTAACCAACACACCCCTAAACAACCAGTGGGACAAGGAAGAAATCACAAGAGAAATCAGTAAATATCTCGAGGCAAATGAAAATGAAAACACATAATCAAAATTTATGGGATGCAGCAAAGGCAGTGCTAATGGGGAAATTTATTGCCTTAAATGCCTATATGAAAAAAGACAAAAGAGCAAAAATTGAGGAATTACTGTTCACTTGGAAGAACTAGAGAAAGAACAGAAAATTAACCCCAAAGGAAATAAAAGGAAAGAAATAATGGAGATCAGATCAGAAATAAATGAATTGACAACATGAAAACAATTGAGAAAATCAGCAAAACCAGAAATTGGTTCTTTGAGGAAATCAATAAAATTGATGGACCCTTAGCTAGGTTGACAAAAAGAAAAAGAGGGAAGATGCAAATAAATAAAATAAAAAATGGAAGAGGAGACATAACCAGTGACCCGGCAGAAATAAAGGAGGTCATAAGAGGATACTATGAGCAACTATATGCTAATAAATTAGACAATGTAGATGAAATGGACAACTTCCTAGAAAGGCATGAACAATCAACACTGACTCAAGAAAAAACAGATGATCTCAAAAAACCAATCACAAATAAAGTTATTGAATCCATCATCAAAAAGCTCCCCAAAAAGAGAAGCCCTGGACCAGATTCCTTCACATGTAAATTCTACCAAGCATTCAAGAAATAATTAGTACCTATCCAGCTCAAAATCTTCAAAAATATAGAAGTGTAGGGAAGGCTACCTAACCCATTCTATGAAACCAACATCACCCTCATATAAAAACCAGACAAAGATATTACAAGAATAGAAAATTACAGACCAATCTTTCTAATGAATATAGATCCAAAAATCCTCAACAAAGTTCTTGCAATTTGAATCCAGCAGCACATTAATAGAATCATAAAACATGACAAGTGGGATTTATTTCAGGTATGCAGGGATGGTCCAACATAAGAAAATCAATTAATGTAATACACCATATCAACAAATCAAAGCAGAAAAACCACATGATCATCTCAATCAATGTAGAAAAGATATCTGCCAAAATTCAACATCTTTTCTGATGAAAACACTTCAAAGGATAGGCATAGAAGAGAACTTCCTCAATATGATAAAGAGAATATATGAAAAATCCACAGCTAACATCATCCTCATTGGGGATACTGTTGAGTATGCACATGTCCTTCCTGATGGACCAACAGGTAAGAGCTGTGCCCAAGGTTACCCTGTGTCTAAGTGGAGACACAGGACTAAAATCTGGTCACAAGGCTCTTAACTACCAGCTCTGACAACTGGACATGTTGACCAATGTGAAGGTGCCTGATCCATGGAGGTGCTTGGCCAACTTCACACCCTTCACTTTCCTTCATCCTTGGTGCTGAATGCTATCTCTGACTTACACTGACTCTCTGAAGAGTGCCTCAGTTGGGACTGAAATCAGCTCAACCACCCAAGAAATGGAGTGCCCGAGTTCCCCTCTCTAGTAGGCATGGGATATCAAACAGAAATCACCCTCTCACCCCTCCCCAGTCTTCCTGATCTTTGCACTTCCTGTTCTCATGCTTTGAAATTGTGATAAGCATCTGAAACAAATAGCTCCTGCCTCATGGGCAGTAGTGGGCACTGTGGCCTGTGAGTCCTGTCCTAAAACCTAGAAATCAAGGATGCGATCCCAGACACTCTTAATCAAGATCTGCTGTAGGAGAGAGAAGAAGGAAAACCTCAAAACAGAACAAAATGTCTAGAATTTTAAAACCTGGAGTTCCTCCCTGAAGAGGAGCTTATGTATTTGCATTTTTATCGTAAAATGTTTTTAATGATCATTATTCTCCAAAAAGCAATAAAGAAGGTGGAGGTTACCCAGACCTCCAGATATGGCCTGAAAAGTGTAAGCATGGTGCATTTCCTTTGTTCTCAGACATAATAGAATAGAATGGAAGTTGCTATTAGGATGCAAAGGTGAGCAGCAAAGTTCTGGAGAAAGAACATCAGAGGGGGTGAGAGGGAGGAGCATGTGGGAGGCCACAAATCAGAGTGCTGCCAGGAATGGAGTCACAGGAGTCATGGTGCCCCAGAGGGAAATGGAGAGTAAAGCAAAAGTGCAGAGGACATGCTTCTGTTCACTCATTTCTTCCAAAAATATTTACGAGTTATTTGTGCCAGGCACTGGACCCTACTGCTAAGTGCTGTGACAAATACCACAAAATAGGTCAGCTTAAACAACTGTAATCTTTTGTTTCATGGTTTGGGACACTAGAAATCAGCAATCAACATCTTGACAGACTGTGCTTTCCCCTGGGGTTGGTAGTGTTCTGGTCCTGGCTTGTGTAATCCTTGGGGTTCCTTGGCTTGCATCTCTGCCTCTGCAATCTGTCTCCTTGGTTTCCTCCTTGGCTTTCCCACACTGTCTGTATCTGAATTCCTTATGCCTCACAAGGACCTCAGTCATATGGATTAAGGCCCACATTGATTCAATTTGGTCTTTTCTAAGTAAGGTCTTGGAAGATCCTATTCACCAGAAAGTCCATACCTTAACTAATAACAACATCTTCAAAGGGCATATATACAAATGGGTTCACACCCACAGGAATACAGGTTAAGACTTGAGCATGCTTGACCAAAAGGGGGAAGAGTGAAATGAGACAAAATAAAGTGTTAATGGCTGAGAGATTCCAGACAGAGTTGAGAGGTTACCCTGAAGGTTACACTTATGCATTAAATAGATGTCACCTTGTTAGTAAAGATGTAGTGGAAAGGCCAGAGGGAACTGCCTGAAAATGTAGAGCTGTGTTGCAGTAGCCATGTTTCTTGAAGATGATTGTATAATGATACAGCTTTCACAATGTGACTGTGTGATTGTGAAAACCTTGTGTTTTATGCTCCTTTTATCTACCTGATCAACAGATGAGTAAAACATATGGAATAAAGATGAATAATAGGGGGAACAAATGTTAAAATAAATTTAGAGTGAAATGCTGGTGATCGGTGAGGGGGAGGGGTGGGGGTATGGCATATATGAATTTTTTTTCTGTTTTCTTTTTATTTCTTTTTCTGAATAGATGCAAATGTTCCAAGAAATGATCATGATGATGAATATGCAACTATATGATGATATTGTGAATTACTGATTATATATGGAGAACGGAATGATCAAAAGTTATGAATGTTTGCCTTTGGTGGGTTTTTTTGGTGTTTTAAAAAAATAATAATTAATTTAAAAAAAAAGACTTGAGCATGTCTTTTGTGGGGTACATGATTTGATTCCCCAACACTTACTGCGAGAGGAAATAATGGGGATCAATTTGCAGACTTCACTATCTATTGAGAGGAAGAAAGAAGCAAATAGGAGGTTATGACAGCTCTGAAAGGGGTAAGAAAGGGTCTGATGGAGCAGATCAGAGGGTACCTATGCCAGTCTTAGAGGAGGGGTGGAGATCAGGGAAGGCTTTTGGAGTAGGTGGTCTTGGGTGCTATGAATACAACTCACTGACAGGAGCTGTGAGATCTTATAGGGCAGGCACTTACCTCTTTCCTGGCATGCTTAGCACATAATCAATTCAATGAGGAGATACACTCAAAGTCAAATATTCGTGTAAGACCCATGGAACAATGCTCAGTGTGAGTGGGTGGTGAGCAAATGTGAGCTGTTGTTGTTACTGGTATTACTACTACATTCTGTACTTGGGCAGCCCATGTGCTCTGCCAATCAAAGGTATGCAGTCAGTAGTGCACAAACTCTGTGCTAATCTATTTTACAAATGGGGAAACTGAAGCCAAGAGAAATTGCCCCAACCAGAGGAGAGAAATTAAAAACATTGGGCCTAGTTATGAAAGATAAGCCTTGATGGCAATATACAAAGGGAAACCCAGTAACTTTGAGGCTCACATGCCGACATAGACAGTCTATATCCCTTTTGCCCTAGTCCTAGACCTGCCTCGTGCACAAGCCCACACCCAAGCCCTCACATTCACTCCAGCACATCAGCAAGAAAAACAAAGTCAAAGAGCCAGCTTTTCTCCTCATTCTGCCATTATGACTCCTTCTCTCCTTCAAATAGACATAAAACTAAATTTTTAAATGTGTTTCAGCTACACACACTGTACAAAGCACCATGCTGGCCATATTCACATTCCAAACCCCTCTCCTTGGATCTAGGACTTTTTTGGTGACAGCAGCTTCTCATTCACATTCATTTCCAACCTGCCACTAAAGGGACTGGCAGACACTGGGAGATGTGCTGGCACAGCTCCCATCCTTGTGGCACCATCACAGAGAGGAGGCCTGGGGAAAATCCCTGAAGAAAATGTTAAAGTGACGTATTCTAGAGCTTCACCCACTGTATGAGACCAAAGGCAGAGAGAGTTGTTTCTAGAACCTAAATCTTCTAAATCAACTTTCCTGGATAGCCCACTTAAACAACCTATACATAAGGAGCCTAGAATGGGAACAAGGGCCTTGTAATTCTGTATAACTTAATGTAAAACCCAGATGCACCCAAGATTTTGGAGGGCTGACAATTTTAAAATGTTGGTAGAGTCTATTGAGGGACTGGAGAAAAAATATGGATCTACTTAACTTTCCCACCTGGGAAACCCCTGGTACTCTTTCAAACATTAGGGACTCCCAAGAAAATAACCCAAGTTCTTGATTCTGAAGCTTGCCCTAACAATGCTTATTTTTGTAGCAGAGAAGCTAAGACTACCTATAATTATGCCTAAGAGCTGCTTCCAGGAAACCTCTTTTGATGCTTAGATGCAGCCTCTCTCTCTCTCTCTCTCTCTCTCTCTCTCTCTCTCTCTCTCTCTCTCTCTCTCTCTCTAAGCCCAACTCTGAGAGGGAAATCAGTACCCTCCCCTCTACATGGGACATGACATCCAGGGGTGAAAATTTCCCTTGATACATGGGACGTGATTCCCAGGATAAGCATGGCCCTGACACTGTGGGATCAACAATACCTTCCAGACCAAAAAGAGGGAAAAGAAATGGAACAAAATAAGGTATCAGTGGCTAAGAGAGTTCAAATGGAGTCAAGAGGCTATTTTGAAGGCTACTCTTATGCAAACTTCAGCTAGATATTGCTAATTGCTACAGTTTGCCAACCCCCCAAAAATACCATGTCTGTAAGAACCCTAAAGGACATCTAGGGCTCTGAGATTCTGCAAAAGTTTCAAGCACTAAGTTTACTTTTCAGAAACTCAAAACTTTCAGGTGTTTCCTAGACTAGTCTCTCCAAGAAAAACTACCAATTCCATCCCCCATCCCATATGCTGACACCTCTTTTCAACATGAAAATGTTAGAATGGGCATAACACAAATATCCCTAAAGATTGGGAGAAGGATCAAAGGAGAAGGAGGAGTTATAATAGAGAAGTTAAGATTTACAAATGA